>PQWD01010292.1:0-49837 GCA_019425675.1 Leucinodes orbonalis
CGACTGAAAATATTGAACGTAACATTTTCGTATTTGGAAACTTATTATAACTCAACCAATCTACATAAGTAACTTTGTCGTTTGACCATCAAGAATTACTTTATGCAAATAGATATTAAGCAACTTATAAAAATATCATGAAGTTTTAGTGTGTTAATGTGTACATAAAAAAATCTGAATATCTCATTACATCAGAAATAGTTACTTTATCCTTTGCATGGCATTTATTTCGTGATATAGGTTAAAGCATTCTTTCCCTTTGAAGTGTTTCTAGAATCATAGTAAATTTAATAGGCGAATTGCAATCATACTGAACAGCCTTTACACTTATACGAGCTTTATGGTGTTTTAGCTACGGCAACTTTTTTATAAACGAATATATTTTTAAAATGAAACTGGTAAATGAGAACTAGTAGAAAAACTTCTAAATACCTATTCAAACTCAAACTGCAACTCGAAATATGTTTATTCAAATAAATCGTTTATGGATACTTTTGAACCGTCAGTTATAGGTATACATTTTTTTAATCTTTCATCGGTAAAGGAACTAGTCACTATTCAATTTCAATTCTGAAATGTACAATTCATTCGTTGTTTAACATTTGTAAACAAAACAAACAAATGAAACTAGTCCGCCTAATTGAATGGAGCTGTATATAACAACAAGGGATGGTTGCAAAATAAGGAGGAAAATGGCAAAAATATAAGTATCACAAATCAGTAAAGCTCTCACGTTTGACGTCAATCCGCTCTCGGTCAGGTTCACACATTAATTTGACATCAAACACCAGGAAAGTTCTGACGAGCAACTCTCTAACATTTTATTTGTTTTGGATTCGCCCTTGCTCCTTTTATTTTTGACAACGGATACACACTCTAGTAAGTAAGTATTGTTAGACGGAAAAGAAAAAACGACCAACGCTACCCATCGTTGTGATGTCACGTCACTAATATCTCTCTCTTGACATTAGCATTGTACTCGGGAAAGAGTCATATTGTAACACTTAGATCTGGGGGCACGGTAGTGCCGTACCATCCTTGACAGGATCCATTTCGCCGCATTTTCAGGCCCCAATTTGAGAACCTTTGGATAATACCAGAGCGCTGAAATTTTCGTCATCTAGTAAGATATAATAACATACTTTAAGTCCAAAATTTCAAGTCTGTAAGTCATTTAGTTCCGACGTTAAGCGAAAGCAAAGTTTCGCATTTTCGACAGACACACACTCACTCACTCATGATCATCAAAATAGAACTAGTACTTCCCATTTACTCAGAGAGCTGAAATTTGGTACAGAGTTAAGGTTTAATGGCTACATAAATGGAAAACTATGAAAACTTGGATAATCGAAAGCTGGAGTACCTGGTGACCCTGCTAAGATAACAAAATCATCCAAATAGAACTAGTACTTCCCATTATTTCAGAGAGCTGAAATTTGGTGCAGAGTTAGGGTTTAATGGCTACATAAAGGGATAATCGAAGATCTGGAGTCCCTGGTGACACTGCTTTGATAACAAAAGAGCCCAGCCAAACTATAAGAGATCGACATACCGCCTTTAAACAATGTATATTTAATATGGTGGGTCGCTTCATCTGATGACAAAAATCGTTGAATCGTCTGATGATAAAAAGTTATTGAATCACGTGGCAAATTTTCCAAGTGGCAAATTTGTATCGTCAATGGGTAGCGGTTCTGGCGACAGAATAGTGCAATGGTGTCATGGAGCACCTGGTTTTGTATCTCTGTATACTCTTCAACGGCCAAGTCACACAACATTGACCATAATAATAAAGTAATCGCAGTAAGGAACCTTTGACTTGGCACGTCTTTGTCTTGATTTCATTACTTTTTAGAGATATTCAAGCAGCTCCATCGAGACTTTTTGGTGGGTTCAGTAAATGTTGTTTAAACTTAAAGAATCATTTAATAGTATGTATCCACTGCATTGCTAGATATGTTTATGGATCAAAATTCTTTCGTGATAAGTTGTTGCCTAGGTAGATGTAATGTCTGTATAACATATACACAGACTATATTGGATGTGAACCAACCATCTTGATCTGATTTCATGATTATTTCAATGACCAAATTTATCGGTTACCCATCTTATCACCGATCATTGTGCTGATCTTGAACTCTTATATGATAGAGGAAATAGTGGGAATTTCTTCTACTAAGGGAGACCTACAGAGGGTTTTATGCCTGGAAATGATGATTTAATAATAAGAAGTTATAAGCCTAATTATGTTGTTCATATCTAGGATACATAGTATGGCCGTACCATTAATTTTACATAAATTAGATAAAAAAAAATACACTCTGGAAGTGCCGGTATTAAAGCGAAGCGCTAGTGATGGACCAGCGAGGCCGGATCGAATTTCTCTAAGTGTGTTTAGGAATCATTGGGCAAAGCTTTTGCTCAGCAGCGGGCATTGGCTGGTCGCGTTTGTATTGGCAGTGTCGGTGGCTTAATGGTGTGAACTGTCACCTTCCGATCGGGAGGGCGCAGATTCAAATCCGCCACGTACAAATGGGTTTAAGAATTTTCGTAATTAAATGTACGTTATCCGACGCTCTTACGGTGAAGGAAAACATTGTGAGGAAACCTTCATGCACCTGCGAAGAGATTGTGTGTGTGTTGAGTGTGAGTCGCCAATATGCACTGGGCCCGCGTGGACGACTAAGGCCTAATCACCTATACGAGTAGGCTCGTGCAGGGGCACGAGGCGTCCCCACGAGGGCGGTGTGGACGTTTAAAGAGCTGATTATGATGGGCATTGGCTGTATAAGTAGTATTTAACGATGTCTAGCAGCCGTTTGCTAAAATTAAACTTCATTTATTGATTTAATGGTTCATTAAAATTAAACTTCATTTCAAACATTAAGAGTACAGTGACCATACTTCAAAGGAGTCCGTTTACTTAATTAAGCTTAGTAAATAAAGTTGTCGGTATAACAAACACAACCAATGCGTAATTTATATATTTTATTTTTAGCGTGTCATTCAATATTAGCGTGGTCGTTATTCACAGATATTCGCCATTTTATTATTTATTGACGACCATTTGGTGTGGTGGTTGAGACGTCGATGGCTACACCAAGGGTTTAGGTTCGATACCGGAAGCAAAACATTTGTGTGCAAATGTATATAAGTATGCTTATTCGTTGTTTAGTATGCATAAAACAGGCTTCACGCTTAACTTGAGGCTAGATGGCGCTGTGTGAATGTCAGTGGATATTATTTTGTTTATTCGCGTTAAAGTTCGGATTAGTTGTCGAACTTAGTAAACAAATCATGCAAAAATATTCAAGTTACATATACGGAAATGCCGTGGTATTTGTGGTAAAATTTTGCTGATAGCTTCTGATAATCTTGACAGCTTCAAGGTGCAAGTATTGAGTGTAGTTAGCTTTCAGTACTAACCATTTAGCAAGGAGCCTAAGGGAGTTGTACAGTGGCAATCGTTTTCTATTTGTATCCAATTCGTGCCTTGTTACAGCATGGCCACATATGCCATCTTGTCCTTTAGCCCGTAACGCAGTAAACTTGAATCTTTTATAATTCCTAAACTCTATTATTTAACCTGAGCAATGCTATTTATCACATAATCAATATCCAGTTAAACGATGTATTATTGCTAATGAGTAAGCCTATCTCGGATATCATCTTGTTCATTGAAACTCACAAATGTTCTTTGAAGCAAGCATTATCCACATTGGATTGTACTTGCGATGTTTATCTCTGAGTTGTAGAGATTATATCAACATCGAATGGTCGATGTTACTCGAATTAACTTTTTACGCAATGTCGTATACGAGTACCTTTAGGTTTTTAAGTAACTATTTTGTGCTTCAGAAAACAGGGCTCAATTCTACTTAATATTATGACAATTGTTATTTTGGTATTCCGGAAAAACTTTAATGTGAATGGTTTTTAAATAGTCATGTACAGTGTGAATTTTTATAATTAGCATCCATTCGAACTATTATACTATATATTGTACTCATATTATAGAATGATTTCATTAAATTAAATTAGTTTTTTCAGGCCACATATCCATATTAAAACATTACATTTATTTTTCTCATTAAATATTAAATGAAACATTTCTGAATTTAAAAAATACATAATTTACAAATCAAAGACATTTCATTAATATTTTAAAATTAATGAGAATAATATCATATAGATTCTTCATAATGAATAGTTATTTTTTTGTATATTATTATTAATCAATCGTGGTAAGTGTTACATTGTAAATTAAAATTGTACAATAAAACTGAATGAATGAGTGCAAAATTTTACTATTGAGACATATTACGATTCTATTACCGCATTTTAAAATAAGCGGGATTAAAGCTAAGGTTTTGATTGGCTTCTATCTTTGTTACATAACAACTACAAATACTCAATGGGCTACTAAGACAGACGATAAAGAAGGTGAAGTTTCGTGCCACTCGCTCCATAGGCATGACGTGTGGGAGGGTCTATGCTGCAATAGGCCAGATATTAAATTTAAATACAATATATTTATTCAACCTGACCTTGAGCGTTAGTGGCTTATTGACGGTGTGCCTTCAGATAGGGCGAGTGCGCTGAACCGCCACGTACCAATGTATTTTCAAATTTATATGTAAATTTCTCCGACGCTCTTACGGTGAAGGAAATAATCATGAGCATCCTGCGGACGCCTGCGAAGATATTCAAAGGTTTTGCGTGAAGTCGTCCAATCCGTACGAGGCTGCGTGGACGACTAAGGCTAACGCCCTATACGGGTAAGCACGTGCCCTTGGTGGGACGTATACTGAGCTAATGATGATGATGATAATGAACCAATCTTTTCAAGGTATGCTACTCGTTTATCAGTATGTAGGGAAAATCCTCCACGCGGGCCCAATTATTTATTGAATTTTATTAAAAGCCCTCTTATTGTTATTCGGCAGGAATTTGAAGCCTAAGATATAAAGTTGGCTGCTTATCAAATTGTTAAACTTTACATACAACGCAGTATGAAAGATATTAATTATATTATTTCTCTATCCCGGGAGACACAAATCGCAGAACCGATTACTTGGAAAATCGTGGCTCACACAAATCCTATTTGCTGAAAGTGATATTAAAGTTCGGTATTGAATAACTTTTTCATTGTTTCATTGAACAATATTATCTGATAAGAAGCCTTAATGCAGGTCCCGAACCATAAATTCTCAAATTAAATTAGTTTCCAGAACTGAATTAAATCGATTAAAATAGAGCAAGTTATCCGAGTTGGGAAACTGGCGATCTACTTGTGAAAGGATTTTTAAGGTGATTTATCCTTTGTAGATATGAAAGCTTGCATAAATTATTATTTTTCATTCTCATTATGTTTCAATAGTTTTTAACGAGAATCGATTTTGTGAAAATTCTCTCTCTTAGGGAGATAGTAGATAATAAAAAAGAACCATGAGCGAAACATCTGATAAAAAGGAATCACCTCCATATAAGGACCACAACAAACCAGAGTATCAAGAGCATTTCAAACATTTACGGAAGGAATACGACCTTTTTTTAAAGGACCCAATGATGATACTGTCAGGAAATACCGCTACGGAAGATTATTCAATACACGCAATGTGCGAGAAATAAACTTTGGAAAGAATCAAATGACAGTGGGACGCTAGCCATCAAGATAAAGAGTAGGAAATTTCAGTTGTAGATGTGCTCTGAAGATTAAACTTGGCGGCAACTTTGCAAATCCAACACAACATCAGTTTTTTTAAAACATCCTTACCGGATTTTAATATAAATACTTAAGCCATAATACCGTGGGAGTAAAATATCATCAAACCATTAGTCAGGTATATTCCAAAAAATACCACTTAATTTGTAAGAGGACCGTTATTTTACTGATAAGATAGGACAAAATACCAATAATCAGTTTTAGCAAGATTCCGCCGACTCAATTTCAACAGGTTTAAAAGCCTTTTCCTAAAATTATGCACATAAAATTGCTTGGAAACCTGTTAATTGGCCACAGTTGACATAAAACTAGTCTATTATGCCACATTCTTTGTTTAAACGATCATAGGTTGGGTGTTCAGAGATCTGAGGAAAGATAAATCCAAGTATCGTAGGAAGCGCTTATAGTCTAAATGTAACCCGTATTCGCTTGGCAAACAGTGGAACAGGTTGTCACTGGTTTTATTAATGATTTTTCATTTAGGTATGTACTTCAAATTTTAAGTATGAGAGATAAGAATACGGTTAAATAATACGTAGTACCTATAATCTTAAGAGTACAGTTACACACAGCACACACTTGCCCTGCACCTTTAACAATAGAAAAAAGCCAACGAATAATTTAAATATAATAAATATCCACTGATATTTACACCGCGCCATCAAGCCCCAAGTTGAACAGAAAGCTTGTAGTACGGTTACCAAACAATGGGAAATACTTATATACTTTATTTGTAAATACATAGATTTAATAAAAAAAAAACACCCAGACCAATTACAAACAGACGCGCATTTGAACGCATGAAGCGTACAAATATTTGTACTAGTCGGGGAACGAACCCGGAATCCTTGATATAATAGTCGATGTCCCAATCATAACACTAAATGGGTCGTCCCATTTTTCCCGGATTTTTTAAAAATATATAATATCTACGTAGGCATTTTGATATCTAATCTCCTCCTTAGGGAATCGATAGTACCATAATGGAGTTAAACTGGCGTGCATATCCCACGTGCTTAAACGATGAGTGCTCAGAGACTCCCTTGGGGTATTGACAGCCAATATAAAACCTGTACCTGTATTGAATTCCTATGTTAACGGAAATGTTATATTATCCTATGAGGGTTTTCAATACACTTATCTTGATTTTTAAGTTAGTAGCTCATCTACTGGTAAGTGGATACATAGAGTTTAGTAGTAATACTAACACGTTTTACCTTCAGTGTGGAAACCGGCATTTTTTAGTGTCTCTTTTTGTTGCTTACCGTCACAGCTTAACGAGAATTTGACAAGTGCTGGGACTTTGCATATAATTTTACAATTTATTAAAGCGCATAAAGGCATCTCTGACATTTATATTACTAGGACCTCTGTTCAGGGCGTTATAGGGAAAACTAGGTTACTAAGTACATCAACCTGTTTGTCGAGAGAAACTACTCGGCAAGCGCAAATACGTGAATAAAGACTCCTCAAACCTAAAAGGCATAAAACACGACTGTACTCAAAGTTGATGCCACATGCGAAGTGCAAAAGTATAAACACTTTTAGGACTTTCCAATTAGACGGTAAAATTTGTACAAGTAAATTTTTAATGAGCTGCTCCAGTATTTCAGTCGCTGTGGTCGAAAACGGCCAGGAGAACTACTACTACTACAACAATTGATTATTATAATATTAAGGAATTAATAAATATACCTAGAAACAAAAGATTTGAACTAGTTTCTCACCAAGTCGATCTTATACACAATTTTCCCTAGTAAAATTATGTTCTAATTTTTTTCACAATAGATTCTTACGGGTAAAATTCGTCGATTCCCGTCGACATAAAGCACGCATTTTCAGACATGTTTATGGCGTTTAGCTTCTTTATAACTGCCCTTTCATCGCTTACGATTCGTATTAAACTTAACCGATAAAACGATCGTAACAAAAAAGAAAAGCCAAGTCACATTCTTGCTCTCTTTTATATTATAACGGTAATTCACAATAATTTTTTTTTGTTGTTTTCACGATAGAAATTTTGTGATACCTCGTTTTTCGATTAGGATCGACATTCACTGATATTGTCTGAAATGGTTTCAATGGACCGACCCGAGAATTCTCGCATTACAATAAGCTGAGGCCAATAATAGAATTGAGATTTCAATGTAGTTGATAAAATTTAATACAAATTGCGAAAAGATTTTTAAATATGGTTTTAAAAATGAGTGTAATTTTCAAACTGTTTTGAAACATAAACAGGACTTACCGCCATCTTAAAACAGTGTTCCAATAATATTACTTCGTCTTTTTGTACAAAATGCTGACGTCTCATTATAACAATACTGTTTTAAGGGATGTGGGTACCCCCCAGAACACCTATATTCTCGTAGGTTTTTTCATCTATGATTGTATGCATATTTATAAATGAAATATAATGCATATATTTTATTAAAATATGGAAATTAAATATTAACTAAATGAATGTGTTAAATAGGATTTTTGTGAATAAAAGGTCAATAGTTAAACTGGGTGACATTTTGTTAAACAGGTTAATTATTGTTCAAAGTACATAAACATAAATAAAATTTCGCAATTCACTGAACATTGGATTAAATAATCGTTTCATTATTCAAATAATACTCAAAGCCTATACTTTAGTAAACACAAAGAACCAGCATCTGTTGGGCAGAATTCTCATTCATAATAATCACGTCGTTGGCTACATTTCATAATGCTTTTGATTTCTTCATAGTAGTGCTTTTGATTTCTTACCCTTAACATGACGCGTTATGTTTAAAATTTAAGTAAATAATTTTATCTTATAAATATACAATAACTTACGTGTTGTTTGTTGTGCGGTTCGGACATTTTTTGATTAACGTTTCTTCGTCATTGAGCATCTAGTAGTTGTATATTTAGATAAGCTTAGGCTTACAACGTATTGAAACTATCCACATACACAAAATAATGTTAATTACATAAGTTGTGTACTAAGCGTGTTTTTTTTCGAACTGACTTCTGCCGTTGCCGCAGATTGCCTACAGCTTCACCGGGCAATTGGCGAGCGCAGATGGCTCTTAGCCTTAACAAAAGTTGTGCACTAAGCGTGGATCGATCCCACTATTCTTGATTACCGTCGAAACTTCCGACCATCATTTTTTTCATACATAGGTAGACAAACGAGTAAGACGATTCACCTGATGGTAAGTGATATCACCATGCACTCAATACTCCGAAGGTGAAACAAGTCTCGACGCAGGACTTTATTTTTTATGTTATAGGTGTACAGGACGGCCAGAACGCTCACCTTATGGTGAGTGATACGCCTGACCATTACACTTCAGGATCGCTGGCTATACCTACTGACACTCGAATAACGCAATATTCAGCGACTGTGTGCGAAACAGAAGGTTGTGGTTTCAATTGACGTTGGCAGGCGTTCTGTGACGGCGACAATTTGTGGTCGAGTTATTCCGGCTGATGATGATGGTAAGTCTTACTTACAATTTTATGAAACACATAAACAATGCGTAGAATACAGCCATACGTAAATAGAAATATTCTGTCTGAATTATTTAAATGATCATCTACATTATCTTCAAACTGAATCCATGAGTTCCTTCTCATTCAAAATACTTTTAAGTCTATGACTTAAAATCTATTTTTTCAAAAGTAGCCTTACAAAAAGCACTTTATAAGTGCTTTTTATTTTAAAATGACCGTCAAAAAATGCAATAAAAACATTAAAAATAAAAGTAAAGCGTTTCATGGTTTGGCCTGTTGGGGAAAAGCACGAAAACTAAGGTATGGTACACGGGAAATATTGATGTACACACATACTAAACCATTAAGCATTTAGCTTATGCAAAATTAATATTAATAACCGCGTTGAATTTACCAACGGTGGATTGAAAACGTAATATTACGTACACCACTGTGATTATAAACGTAATAGCAGGTGCGTTCCCCATCGAAATTATGAGGAAAAGACGCGTTATTTCACCCCCTACTCCCTACGTTGAGTATTTGCCGACTAACAGCGTTAAATGAAATTGCAAGAACATGTTGATATTCCAATAAACGCAAATAGCACAAACAAACATATTCAATAAGCGTTAAAAATAATAAAAAGAGATCAAAAGTCGATTTACTAAGCAGAATAAATATCCATATATTCAATTTAGACTCACAATAAGCACTAATGAACGTCAAAATATATCACAAACTAACTTTCCCTAACTAAATTACAACGTAGAGTCAAAAACTTATACGAACTGATGAGGGATTAATGGCGCGTTAATAAAAGAGATTGAATACGAATTTGTGTACCACAGGAGTTATAAACTTGTGAAGTAAAGCTGTGAATCCAGTATCAGTTCCAAGTATCAGGTTTTTTCACCGCATATCTCACATTCGACCACTAACTAGCTGGAAACTCGGTACTGAGTCATCTAGGTAGGTACCACGCAGAGCCAGATATGTCCCGTGAAGTGGAGTGTTATGCACTTTTTCGGGATGAGAGCACTGTGGCTAGTAAATTATCGGGTTTAATAGACTTACATCTGTTATCGCGGGTGACGGGCGCAGTGCAGTATTGACGGAAACAGTAACTGTCTATCAGTTGTTAGTCTCTTTAATGTCGCTGCGTCAGTCAGGCGTATCCAGCGGCGTGCATCTATATATGCAAATACGCAGTGCATCCAGACAACCCGGTAAATCAACATTAATTATTCCGACTTATTCGCCCGCTACAGATTTGAAATTTTGAAAAATATATAAATTATTTATTGTTTATGTGATTAGTGTCACTCACTCTTGGCATACTCTACTTATAATCTCTACGTACTGCGTATCACTTACATCAGATGAGCGACCTGTACGTCTGTACACTTTGTAACATGAAAACGCTGCATTCTGAGTTAGTTTAGTTTTGTGGAGAGCGTGAACTGATAACTAAATATCATTGTCAGTTATTCTAACAGGGACGATTGAGATGACTTGTGGTGTGGCCAATATAAAATGCTTTTAAGTCCGGCTTTTTCATAGCTCCGGATTATGATCCGTAAATTCAATTCAATAAATGAATGAATAAATGCTTTTGAATCCGGCGTTTTCATGGCTCCACATTGTGATCCGTAAATTCAATTTATATAAAATGTTTGTTTTGTTTCTTTACGTGTTCAATTACTAACATATTTATAATGATACGTGATGTGACGGTTACAATTGTTGTTATTCCATTTTCCTGTGGAATTTATTAATTAGTATGCATTAGAGGGTTTATGTTTTATTCATTTACAAACACTTCAAATATATGTATTTTTGGTTTGTTCTAGCCATACAATATACAACAGATATGATGCTCTATACAGGACAAATGTTCCTCTAATGAAAAAGCTTATACCCTTCGTTTTGAGGACCAATCACAGTCGTGTCACCAGATCTAGTTAGCTCGAAGCGCATACACTTAGATAGATAGATAACACATTTATTTGTACACTGAAACACACACGATTTCATTACAATATCAAAATAACGAAATTAATTTCAACAACATACAAAACACAATACAAAAAACATAAACAGAATAGGGTCTAAAAAAAATTTAAAAAAAAACAATGACGAAAAGATACTAAATTTATTGCTATGAAGTACTTACTATAGGTACATTATGTACCTTCCAAGACCTTCCAGAAGGCTATACCTTGCAAGACTCAGCATCAAACTTTTCCTCTATTACTAACATTGCTTCCAGCAACAATGGGGGTAATAGATTAATAAATGTGCACTGACATTCACACAGCGCGATCTAGTCCCAAACTAAGCATTAGCCTGTAATATGGATACCAAACAATGGATAATATTTTTTTTTGGAAATACATATTTTACATAGAAAACACCCAGATCAACACAAACAGACATGTTCATGCACACAAATATTTGTACTGTCCGGGGATCGAGCCCGGAACCCTTGGTGTGATAGCCGACGTCTCAACCATTACACCAGATGGCGTAATATAAAATCTTAGCTTGGAAAATTCCCTACTTCTAACCAGCAGCAGCTCTAAATCATTCATGTCGTAATATAGTCTGCTTATCATTCTTTGCTCTTTCCAAATTTATTTCAAGTCGGCGCCATATTTTATCGCTACCATTTTCTGCGATCATTCGTCATTTCAATAGTCTCTTTTTTAATATATCGCCTGTAACCTTAACTTACTTGCCTTGCCTCTTCTTTGCGAATAACGGCAGTCCTAGAACATTTTATTAATGAACCTAAATCTAAGCTGATGATAATATTACCAATGGAAATATTTCTGGACTCTATCATTCTAAAGTTAGTTATTTTTTCCATTTAAAAGTATCATTTTGCAGAACCATATGGTGGTCACCCTATACGGGTAGGCTCGTGTCCCTCGGTGGGGACGTTTAATGAGCTGATGATGATATGGTGCTTCAAATGTAGTCTGTAAGTATCTTGTATATGAGTACTATGTATGCATTAAAAAAAAAGTGACTTCAAGTTAGCTAGTTATATTTATTTATATGTGTGAGCGTCGGTGGCTCAATGGTGTGGACTGTCGCCTTCCTACCAGGAGGGCTGAGGTTCAAATCCCGACACGTACCAATGTTTTCGAATATTCGAAAATATATGTACGTTATCCGACGCTCTTACGGTGAAGGAAAACATCGTGAAGGTTTCCTTCATGCACGCTCTGCGAAGAGATTCGACGGTTGTGTGTGAAGTCGTCCAAACCGCACAGGGCCCGCGTGGACGACTAAGCCTAATCATCCTATACTGTAGGCTCGTGCCCCTCGGTGGGGACGTTTAATGACCTGATGAAGATGATATGTGTTGATCCCAGATATTTTATGTCAATTGTTCATCGAATTTTGTATGACTATTCTACGAATAATAAAACTTTATGTAAATAACTTCAACAACTTGCCTGAATACTTAATAGAATTTTAACAAACTTATTACGAGTACTAGAGTGTTACAAATAAGTTTCACACTATTAGAAGCTATGTATAATTGCGATTAGTTAAACTTAATCGTTATAAATGTATTTATGGGGATTAAGTTGTAAATGTAACACAGTAACCCATTTTTTTGTCATTGTATTGTTGGTTGGAAAGTTTCCCGGTAAGTCATATAAATGAGCAGTTGTTATGAGTTATTAACCTATAAGTGCAAGGGCTAAGTGTAAGTGTGGTGCTAAGATCTCGCAGAGATCCGGCTACCAATCAAACAACGACGGCAATTAAACTGGCAACATATAACACGCGCACACTGAGGACTGACGAAAAGCTATTAGAGCTGGAAACGGAGTTAGGCAGGTTGCATTGGACATAATAGGTTTGTGTGAAGTCCGAAGAGAGGGGAGGATACCACAATAATGCAATCCGGCAACCTGTTTTACTACCGTGAGGGCGACCAGCTATCCCAGGGTGGTGTCGGGTTTCTCGTCCATAAGTCTCTCATCAACAACATTCGTGAAGATCGAAAGTGTGTCAGCTAGGGTAGCGTACCTTGTACTAAGAATCACAAGCGCTATGCGCTGAAGGTGTACAGGTTTACGCACCGACTTCATCGCACTCCGACGATGAAGTGGAGGCTATGTATGATGATATCAGCAGAGCAATGCATACCTCCAAGACACACTTCACGGTCGTTATGGGAGACTTCAACGCAAGGCTGGGCATTCGAAGTGGTTGTGAGTTGAAAGTGGGGCAATATGGATTTGGACACCGGAACCCCAGGGACAGCGGCTGGCCGATTTCATGGAAAAAGAGGGACTCTTTATGATGAACTCTTTTTTCAAGAAGCCGCCGCAGAGGAAGTGGACTTGGTTGAGTCCCGATGGTTCCACACGAAATGAGATTGACTTCATCATGACCACCAGAAGACATATATTTAACGACGTCTCTGTGATCGCCAGGGTGAAAACCGGTAGCGATCACCGTATGGTAAGAGGCACGTTAAATATTAATGTTCAACTGGAGAGGTCTCGCCTGATGAAGTCTACGCTCCGACCTAACGTGATTCAAATCAATAACCCCGAGAGCTTTCAACTCGAACTGCAGAATCGCTTTGAATGCCTAGAGAGCTGCGTAACAGTGGACGATATAAATAGCGGGCTAGTGGAAACTCTGCAAACAGTTGGGTCTAAGTTTTGCAAGGGACAACGCAAATTAAGACCCAATAAACTATCTCAACAGACTCTCGATCTCATGGCGACAAGACGACAGATGAAGCTGCAGTCTTCAGACGACGCGTCACAATACCGGCAGCTAATAGACGTATATCCAGCTCCTTGCGACGCGATATTCGTCGCTTTAATACAAAGTGTATTAAAGAGGCGATCGAACGGAACAGGTTCCAAGGTGTTTGCGAGGAACACGTCTGTTGGGCAAAGCCAGCTGACTAGTCTGAAGACCAACAGTGGAAATGTAGTCTCATCAAACCAGAGATTTTGAGGGAGATTGAGAAGTTTTACAGCGAGTTATATACCGCTACACAGATTCCCGCTTCAAGCTTAGCCGAAGACCCGAGAGCTAAGTTAACCCGACATTTATCTGAGGATATCCCGGAAGTCACCTTGAGCGAGATTAGGATGGCTCTGAAACAACTTAAGCGAAATAAGGCCCCCGGAGAAGACGGAATTACCGCAGAACTTTTGAAAGCAGGTGGCACGCCAGTGCTTAAGACCCTTCAGAAGCTCTTTAATTCCGTGATCCGTGAGGGTGCGACGCCAGAGGCGTGGAGCAATGGCGTGGTGGTGCTTTTCTTCAAAAAAGGCGAAAAACCTTGCTGAAGAATTATAGACCCATCACGCTATTGAGCCACATTTACAAGTTGTTCTCCAGAGTCATCACGAACCGTCTCGCGCGTAGGTTTGATGATTTCCAGCCCCCCGAACAAGCCGGGTTCCGCAAAGGCTTCAGCACCATAGACCACATACATACGCTGCGGCAGGTTATACAGAAGACTAGAGAGTATAACCGGCCATTATGCTTGGCGTTTGTGGACTATGAGAAAGCCTTTGATTCGATCGAGACTTGGGCTGTGCTTCAGGCCCTCCAACGGTGCCATATTGACTTTCGCTATATCGAAGTATTGAGATGTCTGTACGAGAGCGCTACTATGTCAGTCCGTGTACATGAAGAGCTTACACAACCTATCCAATTGCACCGAGGAGTGAGACAGGGAGACGTTATATCTCCGAAACTGTTCACAGCTGCATTGGAAGATATGTTTAAGCTGCTCGATTGGAAAGGACTGGCATCAACGTAATGGCGAGTACATCACTCATCTTCGATTTGCCGATGATATAGTAGTCATGGCAGAATCCATGGAGGATTTAAGCACTATGCTCGAAACCCTAGACGGAGCTTCTCAACAGGTGGGTCTTAAAATGAACATGGACAAGACGAAAGTCATGTCTAATGCCCATGTCGTACCTATACCGATATCAGTTGGAAGTTCTGTCCTCGAAGTTGTTGACGAATATGTGTACCTGGGACAGGTAGTCCAAATGGGTAGGTCCAACTTCGAGAAGGAGGTTTCTCGTCGAATCAATTAGGATGGGCAGCGTTCGGGAAGTTAAGGCAGATCTTTTCGTCCAAAATACCTCAGTGTCTCAAGACGAAGGTTTTGACCAGTGTGTGTTGCCAGTTATGACATACGGAAGCGAAACGTGGTCGCTCACAAGGGCCTCTTGAATAGACTCAAGGTTGCTCAGCGTGCTATGGAAGGGCTATGTTAGGTGTCTCCCTACGCGATAAAATCCGAAACGATGATATCCGTAGGAGAACTAGGGTGACCGACATAGCCCAGAGGATTAGCAAGTTGAAGTGGCAGTGGGCAGGGCACATAGTGCGTAGAACCGATGGCCGATGGGGCGGAAAGGTTCTCGAGTGGCGTCCACGTAACGGAAAGCGAAGCGTAGGCCGACCCCAACCAGATGGACGGATGATCTGGTTAAGGTGGCGGGGCAGATGGATGTCAACTGCAAGGGATCGGTCCGCGTGAAATCATTAGGGGAGGCCTTCGTTCAGCAGTGGACATAATTAGGCTGTAATGGATGATGATGATGATGATGATTAACCTATACATACCGCTAAGTATCAACGTTCTCGGCACAGCTGTGCTGTGATGAAATATTTGATTAGGCACACTTTACTTGGTGGTAGACTCGACACTGAGTCGTCTAGGTAGGTACCACCGCAGTGCCAATATCGTCCTGTGAAATAAGAGTGCTATCACTTTGTGTTTCGGGATGAGGGCACTGTAGCTAGTGAAATTACTGGGTATTAAGGACCTGACATACTGTTGTCTTGGGTGACGGGCGCAGTGCGGCATGATGGAGAATAATAACTGGTTACAGTTGTTGGTCTCCTTCAATGCCCTCTTCATGGTCAGACGTATCACTTACCATCAGGTGAGCATCCTGACCATCCTATTAACTTCAACATAAAAAACTACCTTCTGGCTCTTCTTGTGTGATAAAAATCCATGGTCTTAAACTGCTCAGCTACTTCATGTTTGTAAAATATCTGTACATTAAAAACATTGTTTAAAAAAGGCTGTACTGTTGAGTTTTTTGGGTGCTTCTTACTGAACAGGCAAAACACCGAAGCGCTTTTTTCCAAGTATCAAAATTCATTATTGTGCTTTATTTTGGTATTTTAAATGTATTTTTTATTGTATTTTGTATTCTTTTTGACGTTCATAAGTGCTTTTTGTAAGCCTAATCTGAATAAATGAATTTTGACTTTGACTTCTATTTTAATTTTCTAAGTTACAAGTGGTCGAATCCGGAACCTTCTTAACTATTACACCAAATACATCGTCAAAATTCATCATTTTATATTCAATAATAATCTCCTATGTTAAAAGCTGACATGGCAATGAGCAGAGCACATAGTCCGAAAAATGGTTACGTCATCTTCCATAGTTTATGAGGAAGTGCGAGAGCGGCAAAGTACTTGACACATTACAAGGCTATTCCCTACAGTGGGCCGTTATAGCTGATGATGATGACGGAACAACAAATGATCTTGCAATAATTAATTTGGGGCTTACTCGTAAATAGTCTTAACATCGCAAAACAAAAACTTGCGGAACAGTATTATTTTTCTTGTATGCTAGGCTATCGCAGATAAACTCTTGTGCGCCATAAAACCTCATAATGCGGGCTCTTTCAGTCAACTTCACAACTGATACGAGCCTATTTATTATTATGTAATACTTTATGAGGGTTCCTGTTGAAGATATCTACTCAAAATTAATCAAGTACGCAAGATGTCGTCTTATATTCAGTTTCTTTAGTGGTTTGTTCGATTCTTGTCGCCAAAGCAGGACACCTTTTCACCAAAGTGACAAATATGTCTTCCAAGTGTCTAGTGAAATAACCGACAAAAGAGACTTAACATCTGTCACCTCGTTTGACTTATCATAAATTATAAAGAAATCTTCAATTTATTTCCTTATTAGCATATTTTTGTACATGTTTATTGAATTTAAGATCATCATCATCATTACAACTAGAAAGTCCACTGCTGAACAAAGGCCTCCCCTAATGATTTCCACGCGGACCGATCCCTTGCAGTTGACATCCATCTGCTACCTGCCACCTTAACCAGATCATCAGACCATCTGGTTGGGGTCGGCCTACGCTTCGTTTTCCGTTACGCGGACGCCACTCGAGAACCTTTCCGCCCCATCGGCCATCGGTTCTACGCACTATGTGCCCTGCCCACTGCCACTTCAACTTGCTTATCCTGTGGCTATGTCGGTCACTCTAGTTCTCCTACGGATATCCGTGTTCCGGATCTTATCGCGTAGGGAAACACCTAACATAGCCCTTTCCATAGCACGTTGAGCAACTTTAAGCCTATTTAAGAGGCCCTTAGTAAGCGACCACGTTTCACTTCCGTATGTAATAACCGGCAACACACACTGGTCAAAGACTTCGTCTTCAGACACTGAGGTATTTTGGACGAAAAGATCTCCCTTAACTTCCCGAACGCTGCCCATCCTAATTGGATTCGACGCGAAACCTCCTGCTCGAAGTTGGACCTACCCATTTGAACTACTTGTCCCAGGTACACATATTCGTCTACAACTTCGAGTTCAGAACTTCCAACTGATATTGGTATGGGCACAACATGGATATTAGACATGACTTTCGTCTTGTCCATGTTCATTTTAAGACCCACCTGTTGCGAAGCTCTGTTAGGGTATTGAGCATAGTACCTAAATCCTCCATGGATTCTGCCATGATTACTATATCATCGGCAAATCGAAGATGAGTGATGTACTCGCCATTGACGTTGATGCCAAGTCCTTTCCAATCGAGCAGCTTAAACATATCTTCCAATGCAGCTGTGAACAGTTTCGGAGATATAACGTCTCCCTGTCTCACTCCTCGGTGCAATTGGATAGGTTGTGTAAGCTCTTCATGTACTCGGACTGACATAGTGGCGCTCTCGTACAAACTTCTCAATACTTCGATATAGCGGTAATCGATATGGCACCGTTGGAGGGCTTGAAGCATAGCCCAAGTCTCGATCGAATCGAAGGCTTTCTCATAGTCCACAAACGCCAAGCATAATGGCCGATTATACTCTTCGGTCTTCTGTATAACCTGCCGCAGCGTATGTATGTGGTCTATGGTGCTGAAGCCTTTGCGGAACCCGGCTTGTTCGGGAGGCTGGAAGTCGTCAAACCTACTAGCGAGACGGTTCGTGATGACTCTAGAAAACAGCTTGTAAATGTGACTCAATAGCGTGATGGGTCTATAATTCTTCAACAAGGTTTTGTCGCCTTTTTTGAAGAAGAGCACCACCACGCCATTGCTCCACACTTTAGGCGTCATACCATCACGGATTACGGAATTAAAGAGCTTCTGAAGGGTCTTAAGCACTGGCGTGCCACCTGCTTTCAAAAGCTCTGCGGTAATTCCGTCCTCCCGGGAGCTTTATTACTCTTGAGCTGTTTCAGAGCCATCCTAATCTCGCACAAAGTGACCTCCGGGATATCCTCAAAGGTGTCGGGTTAACTTAGCTCTGGGTCTTCGGCTAAGTTTGAAGCGGGAATCTGTGTAGCGGTATATAACTCGCTGTAGAACTTCTCAATCTCCCTCAAAATCTCTGGTTTGGATGAGACTACATTTCCGCCGTTGGTCTTCAAACTAATCAGCTGGCTTTGCCCAATAGACATGTTCCTCGCAAACACCTTCGAACCTCTGTTCTGTTCTATTGCCTCTTTAATACACTTTGTATTAAAGTGACGAACATCGCGTCGCAAGGAACTGGATATACGTCTATTGAGCTGCCGGTATTGTGACGCATCGTCTGAAGACTGCAGCTTCATCTGTCGTCTTGTCGCCATGAGATCGAGAGTCTGTTGAGATAGTTTATTGGGTCTTAATTTGCGTTGTCCTTGCAAAACTTAGACCCAACTGATTGCAGAGTTTCCACTAGCCCGCTATTAATTTCGTCCACTGTTACGCAGCTCTCTAGGCATTCAAAGCGATTCTGCAATTCGAGTTGAAAGCTTTCGGGGTTATGGATTTGAATCACGTTAGGTCGGAGCGTAGACTTCATCAGACGAGACCTTTCCAGTTGAACATTTATATTTAACGTGCCTCTCACCATACGGTGATCGCTACCGGTTTTAACCCTGGCGATCACAGAGACATCGTTAAATATATGTCTTCTGGTGGTCATGATGAAGTCAATCTCATTTCGTGTGGAACCATCGGGACTCAACCAAGTCCACTTCCTCTGCGGCGGCTTCTTGAAAAAAGAGTTCATCATAAAGAGTCCCTCTTTTTCCATGAAATCGGCCAGCCGCTGTCCCCTGGGGTTCCGATGCCCAAATCCATATTGCCCCACTTTCAACTCACAATCATTCCGAATGCCCAGCCTTGCGTTGAAGTCTCCCATGACGACCGTAAAGTGTGTCTTGGAGGTATGCATAGCTCTGCTAATATCATCATACATAACCTCCACTTCATCGTCGGAGGGATGAAGTCGGTGCGTAAACCTGTATCACCTTTAGCGCATAGCGCTCGGTGATTCTTAATACAAGGTACGCTACCCTAGCTGACACACTTTCGATCCCCACTATGTTGTTGATGAGAGACTTATGGACGAGAAACCCGACACCACCCTGGGATAGCTGGTCGCCCTCACGGTAATAGAACAGGTTGCCGGATTGCAGTATTGTGGTGTCCTCCCCCTGTCTTCGGACTTCACACAAACCTATTATGTCCCAATGCAACCTGTCTAACTCCGTTTCCAGCTCCAATAGTTTTTCGTCAGTCCTCAGTGTGCGCGTGTTATATGTTGCCAGTTTTAATTGCCGTTGTTGTTTATTTTGGTAGCCGGATCTCTGCCGGAGATTCTTAGCACCCCTTGCCCCGCCGTAACCGTGGCCGCTACCGTAGCCCGGAATAGCGGGGCCGCCGGGGACTAGGGGCCGCAATTTATTGGTGTCTATCATTTGGGGGTTTTGAATTTAAGATACACATACAATAATTTGATTTTAATGAGGCTCACGTAAAGTCCGCATTCCGCAGTCAGCTAATTTCCAAGCATTCGTAGCTGTTGCAGCTCGTGTGCAGAATATCTAATTACTAGTTGCCCTGCAGCAATTAGGCAAGGTAATGCAGATTATATGCGAGACTACACGCCATTATGAATGTTAATGGGCCAAAAAACTTAAGATAAACGCCGGTATCTGAAACACCAACTGTTGGAATGAGTCGTAATAAAAATCATTGCTAGTGGCACGCAAACGTACATTAAACGTTTCACATCATATACCTTATCTACTTTAGTATTTTTGTATTAAATATTTTTCTGCTTAATCAAACTAAATCTTTTGATAATATCTACCTTCATTATTAAGTTAAGATTTTCATTAATTAAAATCAAATAAATTTAAGTTAAAGACGCATAGATTTAGAATTAGCGCGCTACGCTAAAAAACCTATGGTTCTCCACCACAGACATCCGAATCCACAGTATTTCAAAATTAAGTGAACCTCACCGTTCCGTGGTGCGCCCTGTAAAGTTTCTTTGACGTTCTACCGTGACGTTCACTGGTGTAAATGGAAGTTGGGGTGGCATTATTCAGTAGTAAACAATATGTCTGAAGTAGAAAGAAGTTAGTACTTGAGGGTAAAAGGTTGTTACATATAGAACGACATTATATTGTTGAGCATAAATTCTTAATGATGCTTAACAATACAACATTTATGAGAGTTGATTGCACTTATTCATAAAATTGAATACTTTGAAATATTAATCTTTTAAGAACTAGGAATTTAAATTTAATGTCAATTTCATGTTTATCGAAGATGAAAAATATTAAATGTCTTACTCTTTGGTCTAAAAGAGCAATACTGCTATAGTAACAACATTAGCAATGCCAACGAGGTGGACTAATGGACTGAACTATGAAAGATTGGAATTTGTTCCAAATCCAAGTTGGATTTCGCAAATCGGATAAATTGCACGTTCAAAGTTTTGACGCTGTTCGAACTTTCAACTCCTATTTTAACGCTAGCTAGTGATAAATGTTAAAGAAGTCCGGAGTTGAATTCTTTATAGGCATTATGTCGAAATCTTTGCTGCGCGAGATTTAAGGTAAGGTTTACCTAGCTACCTAGTGTAGAATATTATAGATCGAGATTTAAGCATGGAACTAATGACGCAAATCTATTGTAACTGTATTCCAGAAAACAATAGATTTGCGTTGTTTCCCTATTTAGAGAGGATAAGAGATTATAAAGAGTACAGTGTCATTATATAAACTAAAGCAATCCATCCAAATAAATAATACCCTCATTTTTTATATCATGTAATTTTAGGAAATTTGTAAATTAATGATTTCCTGAATACTACCTAAACCATTATCAGGAGGAGCTTTATTATCATTGTATTTGTAATATATTATTAAGTTTTATGTACGTTTATCGGATGCTCTAACGGTGGAGGAAAACATCGTGAGGAAACCTGCGCACGCCTGCGATGAGATTCAAAGGTTGCGCGTGAAGTGTGCCAATCCGCACTGGGCCCGCGTGGACGACTAAGGCCTATACAAGTATATATCCTTTACGGGTAGGCTCGTGCCCAAAGGTGGGGACGAAATGGGCTCATGATGATGAAGTTCTACATTTACGTTTATGAAATATATCTGTAACCGTTAAACTACTGACTTAATTACTTTATACTGCGTGCTAAATTATACAAAAAAAATTCCTTAAGTATATAGGTAGAATTCATCGACGTAGTTAACTTATTTATTTCAGCGTCGACGATGTCACTCATAAAATGTTATTGCTAATAACTCAGTTTATGACTTCGTGTCACCTTTATTTACAAACAGGCATATAATTATATATTTTATAATCGAGCAGGCAAAATGGCAGCATACAATGTCGTTGGTATCGGAGGATTTACTTGAGCACCAACCGTCGTAGGAAATGGAGGAAGAATGCCCTAAATTGAAATTGAAATGTTGTCATCATCAGTTCATATACGTCCACACCGAGTCTACCCGTAAAGGGTTTAGTGATCCACGTAGGGCCAATGCGGATTGGCCAACTTCACGCACAACCTTTGATCTCTTCGCGGGCGGGCGCTGGTTTCCTAATAATGTTTTCCTTCACCATAAGAGTACGGGATTAACGTACATATAATTTCAAAAAAATTGAAATACATTGGTAAGTTGCGGGATTTGAACCTGTACCCTCAGATCGGAAGGCAACAGTCCACACCATTGGACTACCAACACTTGTAAGTAGATTAATAAAGGAATAAAGATAGTACCTATACGGTTGGCCCGTGGTCGCTCTAATTTCACAAGACTTCTAGGTGTATATCAAGGGAAAAATTTGAGATTAGTTGGCATGTCTTGTGATATATAGGGATAAACAGAAATTATGGTAGTCGTGACGAACTAAAATAACCTATACCAGCAAATTGAAGTTACAAGGACTTGGGTGTTGATAACGACTTTTATTACATGATAAAAGCCAGCTTGACGAACCTTCTCAACGATAGGGAGACACGACATACAAGGTGAATTTTGAAGAATTGGCATTCAGACCTATTATTTTACTCATATTATGTTATGTTTTCTATGGGAATCTAATAGGTAGATTTATCATAAAAGTTGTACAAAATAAATAATAAATAAAAAAATTATCGCATTGCATTGATCATTATATAAATATTATAGTTCGTACTACCTTATTCAGCGCTGTCGCCTACGTACCTGTGTAGCCCTCTGGCGCACCGCGCGTCGTGAACCCACCTCACCCTGGATTTCATTTTTTCAGGTCAAAATTGCTAATTGTATTATCTATTATTGATCAATCGCAAAGTGAAATCAGGAGTAGGTTCCTATTTTAAAATTGCGAATGTTCTCGATTTAATCCTGTATATGGCGTCATCCATCCGATTTCCGATTATTGCAATAATTCTTTTACATGCACGATTGTCAGCTAAAGGCGCTGACTATGCCAGTGAGCTCTCATGAAATGATATCTCATTAAAATGTTTTTGCATGACTTTATTATGAAAGCGATATTATTCCGTATCCTTTGCGTTTCCAAGCTTTTAAGGCGACATACCGTTGTGCAATTTCGTATTCATGCTTCATAATTAAATGTTTGTAAAGATTAAAAATATAATTTCAATTTCTCATTTTGGGCACATAGGAAAACATCCAACCTTATTTATCTCGATTCTGGCATTGCGTAAACAGGATAATAGACTATATTATATAATGTCCTCTAATGTAGTGCTTTTCAAAGTTGGGATATAATTAAAAAACAAATATTGCAATAAATTTCAAATAGGATTATTTTTTAATATTAAGAACTGAAGGTAAATTCTATTACTGCCAAGGCAAAAACGAATTACTTTTTTTTTTAAGTTAACTTTTTTACTTGAAGATAAATTAGTAACAAACAAATCGTAACCAACTCTCTCATCGACCATTTCAGTCGACTGCTGGACACAGGTTTCCTACCTTTTGCGCCGAAAATAGAGGTAAAATAAATTTACAAAAGAACTGCTAATCGTCTTGTTTGCTGGATAATCTCTAGGAGACATCTATTAATTAGCTTTCTATTGGGTCTCAATCCTCTACAGTTGAGCGAATACTCCTAATAAACAGTACCGCATTACATATTATTTAGAAAAAAAACGAAAATAACAACATTACAAAATTCAAAACTCAAAAGCAATAACATAAAATTATTCAACGTAGTTTCCATAGTACAACAGACATAAAACCGAAATAATAATTAACGCCATCTGCGCTCACTTTTTGCTCGGTGCCGCTGTGAGGGCAATTTTTTGGTCAACAGTGAAAAGTTCATCCGAAAAAAAGCCCAAGGAGCCTCGTCTCTCCTACTTGCCGTGCCTACTGGGTCCATAAATGTATCACCTATATTGTTTTAACATCTATGTCACTTATGTAATCAATAAAGATATGAATATGAAAAAAACGGATTTTATCCCAAAAGATGTATACGACTGACGCTATAACAACCCACTGCAAAGCACAGGCCATCTCGCAAAGAAAGCCATGAAGAAAAATGAATGCTACTCCTGAGTCGTATTTCAAGCGCATAAAATTTCAAAGTTTACTCTAAACATCGTTCGTAAGAGGGTCTCTCCATCAAAGTCCTCAATCCCCGATTCAGTGCTTCGAGATGGCTTGTTTTTATGTCCTGCCAACGGTGGCTTAGCGATAAATCGACGTAAAGTTTTTTTGGTCACGACCAGGGCCGTAAGTTTGCTTTTACGACTTCTGCGAGGTATGGACGACACCGTGATGTCAATTAAAATATTTTGCAGAAAAGATAAATTATAATAAAGGCTTTCATCATCGGCCTATTGCTGCCCACTGTTGGACATGGGCCTGTAGGTAAGTCATTGTACTTTAATTTACATGTTACATTATGCATAAATAATAACCTAAATAAATAATATAAATAGTTGTCTTTTATTATTTTCCAAGACTAGGTCTCTAGATCACGGTTACCCCAGCGTCATTAGACCCTTAAACAGGCTTCTTGCTTTCTTCAGTCCTTTCACAAAACAAACCTAAACATAGGTCTCCCTTATTTAGCGGCAGATATCTCGATTCACCGCTTTTAGCGGTCCTACGTTCTGAAACTGATTTATCCTAGGAGATTTGTCGGCCATTTTAGTTATCATAATACTGTTACGAGCTGAGGGTTTCGGATAAATTATTGCCAAACACGAAGAATAACACGGTAACACACTTTATTAATTAACCAATATTAATCACACACAACACTAATTACACTTACACTCGTACTAATTAATCAATTAACGCACGCACTAAAATCCGTAATTAACACTGCACACTATAACACAACACTTTCCGCACACACACGTAATAATCACACGTTAACTCTTCACACTGTTGTATCACACTCGACGATCCCTTAGATATCGCTGTATCACTCTTCTTCCTTGTAGTCGCAGGTATTTCGCTCTTCGTTCGTCTTGAGTAGAACACAAGACTGCCGGCGCACCCGTCGGTCCGCCTTATATACCTGTCCGGCCGCTGAGCTCGAAGCTTCGACGTCATTCTACATAGTTCGCGAATTATCTAGAACATACTACACTCTTTGCTATTTGACAATTCGCATGTCATACTCTATGGACTGTCTGTGGACTGACGTCACATATTAACCGCCATATTTAATGACATTTTAATTACGTCAATTCGTAACAATACGTAATATCATTTTTTTAATAATTTTTTTCATTACATTCATGCATAAATCCCAATGCTATCCTACCCTTCTTATGCTTGAGAGCATTAGGGCCATAGTCTGACCGGTATTTAAAGCGCCAGAGCTTCATTTGTATTTAGGTAAACCACAAGCCAATTCAGACTGATGGAAGTCAAGTTCCATTACACTCCGATCACTTTACCGTTTTATTTTATAAAACGTTTACTCCTGTTGACTTGGGATGTCATAGAGATTACCTATATATACATATAAATATGCTGCTTACTTTATTTTTAAGAACACACGAGTATGTCTTGCCTTGAAACAACGCATGTCATATTTTTCCTATATTATGGTGATTCAATGGGGGAAACCTATGTCCAGCAGTGGACTGCGATAGGTTGAATAGGATGGTGATTCAAACAATTTTTCATCAAATTATTTCTTGAAGTTGTTTTTATTATTATTAAATTATTATTATTAGAATCAATTTCAACGCTCAATCCACTAGACTACAGACTTGTAATACCGCTTATTATCTAAAAACCACGTATCATTATAACAGAATTCGAAACGTAATAATCACATGCAAAAACCGGCTTAATTTCATACAAAAATAGTCTGCAATCATAGCGGTTTGTTTGCAGTCAACTCAGATTCTGGGCATCTATCTAAAGACCGACACGCTGTCAGCCTGAATTAATTATCGAGTGGGTCTACGGAAAAGTTCGCCATTCGAGTCCAGTTTGATCAAGATCGCACTCGGCATGTTTGAATTAGAATTGACGCGTAGGAACTAAAAAAACTCGCAATAGAATACAAAATCTGGAAAATATTTTTGTACTTGTCACACTACGTAAAGAATGAGATTTTATAACCCTTTTTTGTCCGTTGTTTAAAAAAAATGTTTAAGAAGATAACACCTAGAGACTGGATGAGTGTTTTCCTTCTTTCTTTCTTAGAAAGTAATGGTATAAAATGAAGTGTAGGTATTATATGTCTAAACATAGCTATGTTGTGCAGGAAGGCCTTTTTCCCTCTAGGAAAGTAAGTCTTTACTTGATGGTAGCCCATTGTAAATAAAGATGGTGGACCATGATTTTGGCTCAATTGTAGAAGAATATATCCAGCAAAAAAATGCTATAATATGTTTAAAGCAAGACACAAATAAGATACTTTGGTTTAGTTTCCCGAAATGGTTCAGAAGTAATTTTCTACACCAAAAGTGTTCAAAGAATAATCCCGTGCATTTTAATTGAATGCATAAAAAATGGTGTTCCTTAAATTCTATTGAATTACACGCGCGCACAATGATTGCGAACGATTAGTTATAGCATCTTTTGTAAAATTATACTTGTTTTGACTACGAAAGTTACTTAAATTATATTAACTTATCGAAAAGCATCGTCTCTCAAATTGAGAGTTTAAAAGCCGTACATAAGCTTTCTTTAAAGCGCTTTATATTAAATCTTTTGGTATAAAAGCCAAATAATAAAGCTGAACAATGTTTGAAAGACGTTTCTTTATCTTCTTAACGGTAAAAAATACCTCTTTAGTTAGAGTAAAGTTACATTACACTATACACATAAACAGATGAAGTTGTGATTTATATAATAGAAATGTTTAATAATTAGTGTTACTCATGCTAAAACATAGTAAGTTTCGAAATACTATTATTTAATTTATTTCTTCAAATCAATAAAACAAAATTATAAAGGACTTGTAGTCATCATGTAATCTAAGTTCTGAAATGTAATATAATATTTTATTATTATCAATGGGTTTACGTTTGGGCTCAGTCTCGCCTGATGGTAAGCGATGACGAGGCCTATGATGGTACACGATTCTCAAATTCACTCTGGCCTTGAATCACCGAGGTTACTTGAATTAATTTCTTTTCGTAGCGTAGGACGCCCTCCGGCCCGATGGACCGACGACTTGCGAAAGGTCGCTGGTGGAGGCTGGATGAGGAAAGCGGAGGACCGGGATATCTGGCGCGAAATGGGGGAGACCTATGTCCAGCAGTGGACTGCGATAGGTTGAATAGGATAGGTGAGAAATTAATTGCTTAACTTAAAGGGAGGGTTGACGAGTATTGAAAGAGATAGTTGCCTCTTACCATTGGGTGGAAAGTCAGTCTCACCTCTATTTTCATAAAAAATTAAAGCCCTTTATTTAAGGGTAGGATAGGCATTGAAATTAGAAAAGATGGTTAATTATATGACATCACAAGTTGATACCTACTATTTCATTACATTTATGGAAGGGATTACATGCTACAATTATTATAAACCACGCAAGTTGTCTTGCTTGATAACAAAATAATCATGTAAAAAAATGAAAGCTTGATTTCTGCCTACATCGGACTAGTTCCTCGATATCTGGCTTGACAAGTCTTATAGAGCTGGTTGGCGTTTAGCATTTGTTAGAATTATCCTATTAATAGTTAGAAACTTCAGACCAATAACCAATAGTCAAAAATGTTACATTGCCTAACACAGAGTTAAGTAAATAAAGTGGAAAGTTAAGTAAATATATATATATATATATATATATGCACTCAAATGTTTGTACTACACAGGGATCGAACCCGACGACCGATCTAGTAGCCGACGTTTCGACCATAACTCCAATGACACAGGTATATATGTGTAATATATTTGTGTATTTATCAGTTGTTTAGTATTCTAACTACAAGCTCCTCGCTTAATATACTCGTATACACAGTGGATTTATATTTATTATAATTATTAAATTACCCGTCAAGTGTACCGAAAGTTAAGTCTCCATCTTTCACTACACTACCATAACATCTAAAATATAACACTAAGTTTAAGCAGATGAAATTTTTCCAATATTAGCATCACCTGTTAATATGCCGGAGGTGGCTACTAAAGATTTTTCGTAACTTCATATAAAATTTTCTGCTCACTAATTTCCATAGCTATTCCAACTAGAACATAAAAAAGTTTTTATTATTTTATTTATTTATTATTATTATTTTTATTTATTATTAGAAAATAAAATTGGAAAGCGTATTTACATTTTCATTATTTTATGGATCTCAGATAAAGGTGATGTGATAAGATGTTTTTGTTTTTAATAGTGCTGTCAGCTTATGTTAGACCTTAAGTATATGCTAGCATCAGTAAATTGCAAGGTTAAAGCAGTCATATTGTCAATGCAAAGCACCATTGAAAATTGATATAGTTTTGTGAAATGAAAATGATAATGGACTGTAAAGTTAAATAAAAAAAAGAATAAAAAGTATTTCCTATAGTCTGCAGGCCGCAGTATTGTGTCAAATAGATATACTGGTAAGCCCCAAATAAAATGACGTAGTAAAAAGACTTTTGTTATCAGCTTAATCCCTCACACACGATCAGTCCAAACGTGACAAAATATAATCCACGAACGCCTACATTCGACTCTCTAAAAATACTTCATAATTTATTTGCAGAAAAAACACGTTCCATCCAATCTATAACGTCCTAATTCATACATGGGGGAGGGGGGTGTCTTTCCGTCATCTTTACGTCGCCATTTTGGTACCAGAAAAGACAAAGTGATAATATTATAATACTGTTTTAAGGGATAGCGGTAAGATGGTGGGTGTTAACGACTACCAACCTATGATAATAGTTTGTGTGCGTGTTCCAAGATTTACGACGCGCATTGTAAAGTGAGTAGTATAAAGAAAGAAAACCATTTATTGACCAAGAAATACAACATGAAACATACATAAAATCAGCAGAGTCCAGCGGCCAATCAGATACAACGCAGCACACGCTGCAGTAGTTTAGCCCACTGCAGCTCTGACATTCGGGTTGTACGTGTGGAGAGTGAGTGACACAATTTATCACTGAGAGAATATAAACTTACAAAACACTTAAAAGTCAAGAACACACAAAAGAAAATAACAAAAAACAATAAAAAAAATATCTAAAAGGTAGAACAAATATATTTTTATAAATACTAGTATATACAAACAATGGATTGGAATGGAGACAGCGCTATGCTACTACTATTTTTAGTACTACTATAATTTTTCACTATATTTAATGAAAAAGTTTTGTCAAAAGTGATTGACCCACAACAAGCCTTAGCAATTAGTATTTTCGAAATCGTATGGATTAGTCGACAGTATCCACTCAACCACCATTACATGAGCCGTTTAGTGCATCAACTATTCATGGCAGCTAACTTAATTCTCAACTAAAACCGGAAATAAAACAAGTGCATAATTAAAACCGAAACTACATTGATACTTATTTAGAAAGCTATCAAAAATGCCTCTCTTTATTTTCTTCAATTTCAAAAAGATTTTCGGTGCGTACAATTAATTAGTATATACAATTGTTATAAATAAAACAATATTCACTTAAGAAACAAATAAACAACAGTTAGCATATACCTCTTATTCAACACAGCTTGAATCCATTTTTGTTCATTTCGTATAACAAAATTAAACATAACATTTTGCTTAAGAGCTTAAGATCTGATAGGCGACATTACCATTAGTCCCATTGAAGGACACAGGCCTTCCCGCACAGTATATTCCCGCATAGCTATGGGAAGATTAGGCCGAAATCCACCACATGGGCCCTAAGCTGGTAGGTGGGTATTAATGTCTACTATCCGAAGATTGTAGACGGGACCGACGGCTTAACGTGCCCTACTAAGCATGGATCCATCTTTCTTTACAGACAATCAAGTGATTCAACCGGCAATGTCTAAACTGAAAAAAATCGCTCAATAGACTGACTATACGGTCTTTTCAAGGGATAGAACCCACGATCCTGGGATCACGTGGAGATAAAATTAAACACTGAGCGCACTTCACAGTTTTAAAGAACATATGGCACCAACAATGTTGATTTTTAGATGAACCTTCTATGTCTTGAAGAAAGGATTTTTGATGAACGTTCTTTCATTTAGTTTATTCAATTTATAATAAACAACTAACGTTTATGCTCACCGACCCAAAGTGGGTCTGGGCCTCTGAAAAGAAAGACTTTCACCGGTCTCTATCCTGTGCAACTTCTAACTAGTTTTCAACCCGAGCTCACGCAGAACATGCTCCTCCAGCGATATAGCGACCGACTGGACGTTGTTCTCTATATGACTCTGTCGTCCAAGGTAATAACAAATATTATAAAAGCTTTTAAAGAACTAAATATGAAGAAAACTGAAGATTTGTGGGGTATATCAGTAAATATCATTAAATCAATTATTAATAGTATAGCACCCCACTTAGCAATCATATTTAACAATTGTGTAGATGAAGGTATTTTTCCAAATTTAATGAAGTACAGTAAATTAATCCCATTATTTAAAGCAGGTGACAAAAGCGATCCATCAAATTTTAGACCCATTTCGATCCTACCAACATTAAGTAAAATTTACGAGAAAATTATTTTTAATCAATTAATTGCTCATTTTAATATGAATAGAATATTACATGTAAAACAATTTGGCTTTACTAAAAATAAAAATACCACTGATGCTGGGGTCGCACTTATCAAACACATATTTGACGCCTGGGAGAATAAGCAGGATGCCATTGGAATATTTTGTGATCTATCCAAAGCCTTTGATTGTGTAGATCATGCAACGTTGTTGATTAAGTTGAGACATTACGGTGTATCGGACTGTGCATTAAAACTTTTAGAGTCATATTTGTCCGACAGAATCCAAAAAGTTAATGTTAATGGTAAGAGTTCTCCTGGTGCTGTTCTGCACATGGGGGTACCTCAGGGCTCAATATTGGGTCCTCTTCTTTTTCTAATATATATAAATGATCTTCCCTACTATTGTAGTAATATTATGGACGTAGTACTATTTGCTGATGACACATCTTTGATTTTTAACATCAACAGACACATGGAATCATTTGATGATATGAATAGTTCCCTATCCAAAGTAATGCACTGGTTTACTGTAAATAATCTACTATTAAATACTAAGAAAACCAAATGTGTCAAGTTTAGCATGCCAAATGTAAGGCAAGTAAATTCTAATGTTATTCTTAATAATGAAAAATTAGAAACAGTAAATTCAACTAGATTTTTAGGTATTACTATTGATGCTAAACTGCAGTGGGGACCCCATATTGAAGCACTGGCCGGTAGACTTAGCTCGGCAGCTTATGCTGTTAGGAAAATAAGGCTCTTGACTGATGTCGAAACAGCGAGATTGGTATATTTTAGTTATTTTCATAGTATAATGTCATATGGTATATTATTGTGGGGCGCAGCTGCTGACATACATAACATTTTTGTACTACAGAAAAGAGCTGTCCGTGCCATTTACAATCTTAGACCACGGGATTCTTTGAAGAGCTTTTTAAAGAAATAAATATATTGACAGTCGCATCGCAATATATTTTTGATAATATAATGTACGTACGTAAGAATATCCACACTTTTGAAAAAAACAGTGATCATCATAATTTTAACACTAGGAATAAAAACAAACTTGCTGTTCCGAATCTTCGTCTTCACAAAGTAGGGAAATCTTTTGTCGGAAATTGTATAAAGTATTTTAATAAAGTGCCACAAAATATTGTTGATTTGCCCTTGCATAAGTTTAAAGCTTTAATTAAAACTACCTTGTTGAAAAAAGGATATTACACAGTAGATGAATATTTAGCAGACAAATTTTGTGGTGTTAGTCTGCCTGCATTGTGTTCCAGGAGCAGACGCATATAATTGAATTGTATAAATTTGTTATTTGACCAAACTCTGTAAAACCAAGTATTGAAAAGAGTAACCCACGAGTTTCTTGCCGGGATCTTCTCGTTGGATGGCAGCATTCCGAACCGGTGGTAGAGTCATTAGATTTAATAAAAAAATTATATACTGTTTTGACGATTCAAAAGTATCTGTAAAGATTTATTTGAATAAAGCATTTTTCAATTTCAATTTCAATTTCAATTTCAAAATATAATTTAGATATGAACCAAGACTGCCAATATACCGCTTAAAAGGAAAACAGCTCTACATATAGTGCAAACATATATACTTTTCATGGTATTGCAGGCGGGAGACAAACGTTTACAAAGTTTTTGGATATTATTGTACGTTTTATCCGACGCTCTTACTGTGAAGGATAACATCGTGAGGAAACCTGCGCATGCCCGCGTGAAGATTCAAAGTTGTGCGAGATATCTCACTGGGCCAACGAGGACGACTAAGGCATATACAACCTTTACGTGTGAGCTCGCCCACGGTGATGTGTAAGAGCTGATGAGGATGATTATGAAAACACCTTAAGACTCTCAAACTCGTACAAGATCTACCTTTAATTCTGTTTGATTTTATAAGCCATATGATAGATAGATACTTATTACTAAAAAACTTCAAACCGCAACGTTGTATTTAAATTTAAATGACAAAAATAATATGGAAGCCAGAAGCGGCCCTTTCTGAGGATATTCCCACACAATTTAATAACGTTCCAATCCCTTTGAAAACATGAAATGTACGTCGTGCACGCTTTACCGGCGTTTAAAAATAGAAACACCGACTCCATTGTTGTCTGACATCTTTCATCCATAGATGACTGATGCAGAATGTTATCATCCATTGCAAAAACACGGCGCAGTCTTGTCGCGTGTTTCTCAATTCGCCAAAGAAAACAACCCCTGGCTTAAATTCTCCCGCATTCAAAACAGTTGGCGCGTTGTCAGCGAGGCAACATCCAAAAAGTTGCTAAGATAAATTGTGCGTAGCCCAAGGCACCTCATTAACGATACGCTTTTGCATATTCCTCGAGTTTTCCAAGACATTAAGAAACGCATTCGAAAGTTAATTTTCTGTTCAGACAACATTGGTAATTTTGGCTTTGCAGAAAACATGGCGTCATTTGATAATTTGTAAGTGGTGTTAAATATTCAAGATTCGTGTGATCTGTCTACTTTTATTTCCTTTAAGTGTGATAATTTCTAATGAAATAATTTTAGTTCAATATATCATTATAATCATTGTACTTATTTTGGAGGTCAGTGCTATATAGTTCGATCTTTTTGGTGATATATCTGAAAATTTAATTTTATCTCGCATTTTGTTCGAATTCATTTATTATCAATATTGAAATTAATAAGATTGAAGTCCATCATTGTACAGTGTAAATTAAAAATAAATTCATTCAAACAAAATGCGAAGTCCAATAGAATTTTTAGATATATCACCAAAAAGATTGAACTATATAGCACTGTTTTCAAAGTAGAGTTTTAACATAGGTAAAAAATAAGCACCAATATCAGTTTAATTTCCAGCTCGATAACCTAAATTTATTTTTGATATCAATCACGTCACACCACAAAGTCCCGTAAAATAGGAGTTGAACTCTGATGTATGGGTCACCACAACGTAGGTACTTAACAAAACGTGTTGTATATGATAAATAAATGTAAAGAATCAAAGCTTAAAAAGTTTGCAAGAGAATATGTTAAAAACACCAAAAACGAAGCAATAATGTTGAAGAAACAAAGACATGTCAGTATTGCCACCTTAGTTTTAGGAATAGGGCTTCTTGGGAAGTTAAAAAGGGCTAGATGTAGCTTCAATAACTACACCCCGGTGATCGCCAAACGCTGGAGCTGGAGCTTCATGCGCGGAAGTCGAGGACTTCCTTAATCAGATTCAAAAATAGCTTCAATAACCAGCAAAAGATTTTCTTTAATAAAATTACTGAAATAATCATAGAACGTACGGCTTCGTGACTGATGATATAGCAAAAAAGTTATTGTTAATGCATGGCGAAAACTTCATACTTTGCCAATTTTTCATGTAAAAAGTGCTAGATTGCCCTTTTCGGTCTAAGGTAAGGTAGGCAACACTGAGCAATATTACGTTCGAATATGTATAACATATCTTTTACTCCATATCCCCTTAAAGCTTAGTAAGATTGAAGTACGTAAAGAACATACGATTTGACAAATGTTATTGTCGGTCATAAAACTTGCTTTACATTCTCTGCAATTCATTTGTGTTTTGTTTAAGCTAGTCAAAGTCCAACACATCCTTTCTTTTTTAATTGCTTTGTCATAATCATCTAATTCATAACATTACAACACTTAACCTGGAATCATTGGCACGTTAAGTTGCCATTACGTATGTGGCTTTACTTTCGTTGGCTAGTTTAACAGGACACATCACTGTGAGAAAAGTACTTTGTAAAGAAAGTCCTATTCTAATTAATATAACAATAAAATATTATGCTTTTGTTTTACGTCCTCAGTTTTCTAATTATTGACAATTGATTGCTCGTTTAACTATACAATTTAAGATTTCATAAAGAGCTTTATTATTTTTTTTGCAAATATTATTAAATAATTTGAAAAATGAAATTTAAATTGAATAAAAAATTTAAAGAACCCAGGTCAGGTTTGTCAATATTAATTGCTGTTAGAGTTCCCAACCCCATAACTTTTTTCTGTGTTTTATTATTTGCAGCTCCCAAAGTCTTTCAGAGCGTTGAGGTTGCTGCTTGAACTGGGACTGTTCGAATGACTTAGGGAGACCGCATAGTTTCGAAGACCCTTGTGGTGTAATTGGTTGAGATGTCGGGTTTGATCCCCAGGCAGTGCAAACATTTGTGTCATGTCCATGTCTGTTTGTATGGTCTGGGTGTTTTCTATGTATAATATTATGAATGTATTTACAATGAAAATGTATAAAAGTATCTTTATCTATGGGACTAGATGGCACTGTGTAAGTGTCAGTGGATATTTTATTTATTTATTTATAGTAATAGCCATGAAATGCGATTATTCCAATGATATTCTGTATATATAAAGGTAGATACGCCAACCGTGCGTCAAAAACGAACCGAAGAGAGTACAGTTTGTACTCTTTTTGTAGGTAAATGTACGCTCATTCGAAATATGTGTATGTGTGCTGTCACTGCATTCGGAACACTTTTTTCGATTGTTTTGTGATCCATACTTTTTTATATCATTGGATTATTCCTAGTACAGTAAGGATATTAGAGGCTGAATCACCTTGATTTTCTGATTATGCCACCCTCGGAAGGGCATGTTAAGCCTTCAGTCTGGGCTGACAATGAGGCGGATATTAACATAAAAACAAGTCAAAGAGCCTTAGGTGGCTTAGAAACCCTGACTTTGGGTCGGTTCTGATTAATAATTAATCTGCCTACCCATTCGGTATGGATTGTAGTGGACCAAATATCGTTATCACGTGAAATCTCGAAGATAAGCTCAATGTTCTAAGTAGCATTTAAGTAAGCGCATCTTCTTCATTAAAGTTGGATCAAAACTAAGATATTAAGCAAGGATTCGATCGCCCAGCTGTAGTTATCAATTCTCTTCAAACTTTTGATTTTTGTAATTAAGCCGTATTGACTAATAAATACTGGACTTGCGTGGGGTATAATTAATGTCACGTGCTTGAGTTTTTAGTTTTGTTTAAATTCTGATCAAGGAAGCATTAAAATAGTTCATACTTTCATTTCACTTTTATCAACATCTAATTATCAATAATTCACTGTCAAATTTTACTATTTAGTTTGGATTTCCTTGTTATTAAGTGCTACGGTAATAGTAGTACGGAAAGACGTAAAATCGATGCTAATGAGAAACATTGTCAAGAATGTTAAGATAAATGGTCTGTGTCCGTCGTCATTCTGTGCTAGTTTGAAAGGAATGGGGCATTTAATGAATGACAAGCTATAAGTACGAAAGGTTGATCTGGTTAAGGTGGCGGGTAGTAGATGGGTGTCAACTGCAAGGGATCGGTCCGCGTGGAAATCATTAGGGGAGGCCTTCGTTCAGCAGTGGACATAATTAGGCTGTAATGATGATGATGATGATGAAGTACGAAAAATATATAGAGGAGAAAACTTAACAACAAATGGTACTTAAACATTATTCTTTCTCATCTCTATTGAATTAAGAAAATTCTAATCAGTATGTGATTTTTGGAGACTCATTTTGTGGTAGAAATCCAGTAACCAAGAAAAACAATGATATCTAAATCATAGTAAGACTTTGTATATATGAGGGATAACAAAATGAACACCAACAAAAATATCTTAAACACAAAACTTCAATGTTCAAAATTTGTATTAGATAAATAATTTGGAATTTAAAATTACCTAATGTTATGACAATCAGGTTTCAATGTAAAGACGTTATTTATTTCATTTGTCTTAGAATCTTTAAATCTCATATTTTAGACCGCAATCATTAGTAACTTGCGACCTGTGTATTTATGTGTACATCAAAGAAGTCATAATACTTAACTATAATGATGTGTTTTATAAAGCACGCCGAAAACAAATTACTTCAAAATCAGAATTAGTTGAACTGTATAAACTAAATAATGAATAAGAAATTGTGTGGAGCACTTATATGAATTCAAACACACACTTCATTTGCCTGGTTTTTGCATATTTAAGCAGCCCGCTGGAGACGACGTAAAACAAACAACTGTAGGGCATCACAGGCTTGTCACTGCCTGATATGCTTATGTAATTAACGAAATGATAACAACGTGCTATTTACTTGATGACCATTTATTATCTACCGGTGTAATAATTACTGCGATTATAGAACTTTCCCTTACATGTTAATCAAAACCTTCATTCTACGAAGTAACCTTTGAAAGAAAAAAAATTTGAAACATCGCTATAGAAACACAAAAAACAATACGAACTTTACGTGATAAAAAAGGCTTTTATTAATACAAATTAGCCTCTTAGTCATACTCTTCCTTGTATCGATTACATTATTAAAAATCATTGTATAAAAGGGTGAAACATGAAAATAACATTATAGAAAATATACAATATAACCTGATACACGATAAGTTGTCTATAAAGTTGGTATGGTTTAATTGCGTGTTCAAATAAAACAATTAACCACTCCTAATTTGTGAGCCAATGAAAATGTAGAACAATGGATGATTATAATCAAACTCCAAAATATAATAAATAACTTTAAACATACTGTTAATTCACCTGCCGCTTGATTTAATTAAATTACCCACCCGATACTTAAGGGTTTATTAATAGAGAGTAATTAAGACCACTAACTGAAAAGGGTGGATGATTATTTCTGGGGGAACAATACATTACAGATTTATGATATTCGATGAAATTTTGTTTATTCGCTGTTATGTCACGATTATTAGCTCCAATCAAGCTCTAATAGTCATGACTAAAAAGTATAGTAATACGCATTTCAACCTCTTTTTCTCATTATCTAAAATAAACTACGAATAACTGTTTAATCATTCTGGGGTTATCAGATCTTGTTGGTCGGTGAAACATTATGACAATTTTGAAATGTTTTTGTGTTACTGAAGGTTACATTTTAATAAACATTTGCGTAGTAATGACTAAAAATATTTTAATTCGTTTTTACTTAAGTGATTTCCTCCAAAAAATTGGTTTCAATTCAATTATCTTCTGAGATTTAACACTGTTGCCAGGGTTGTTTCAATTGTCGATCAATAGTCCTATACAAAGATTTTTCATAGATAACTTGCGAACAAATTTACAGATGGCTTGGCTCAGTAGCCAGTTGAACTATTCATTTGCGATCACAGTGTTTCATACGTATGAGTGTTCACGTACGCACGTGATTGACATTACATTGACATATAAAACACTATTCCATAATCATCATCAGCTCATTAAACGTCCCCACCGAGGGGCACGAGCCTACCCGTATAGGGTGGTTAGGCCTTGGTCGTCCACGCGGGCCCAGTGCGGATTGGATAATACGTTCCACAAATTATCACAACTGTGTAACTGCGTCAGTATTTCCGGCTTCTAACCCTGTATAATAAAAAAGGGACCGCACATGTGTCTGACAAGCTCTTAACTTACATCACAGCTCTTTCATCAGTATCCTATAAGCCCACGCGACGGCTCATCATTAATAAAAGTATACCTTATAATCTTTGTTTTTTCGAGAAATTATTGGTTTAAGAAGTCAGTTGTAGATGTTCTCTTCCATATCAAATTAAGAACCGAGAAGGGACCTCTTCTTTATTTAAACATCTCCGTGGATAGCGCTTTTGTATGCGAGTAAACATTTCCGAGAATACCTCTCAGCCTTAGAATATAACGATGAAAGTTAGCAAGGAAAATCACATTTAGAATATTTCAATGTCACCAAATTGGTTTTGTAGTTACACAATTTTTTTGACTTAGGATCAAGTTTTGTAAACTTATGGTTGTGTTTTGAACAATTTGGGATAAAAAGTTTGTATGATTAATTTATTGGTATTATTATATAGCCCCTCGAATGTAGCACGCGCGTAGATAATAGATAAATGTATTGTGTTTTGTGAGGTTCCTCCCGTGCTACGTACAACTGCATAGATGTCTATTTAGAAATGTGGTTTGTATTGATCTTATATTATCATCGATTTTTATATTATAAATCATTGCGGTTATTGTCGTCCATTTTTAAACAATTCTTATTACGTTCGGTTCTGTTTTGAAGAACTAGTTTATCTGGCGCAGTTATTTTCGACGGATCGCCAAAATCTTTTGTCGTTCTACAAATTCTACTTACCAGAAGTTGACATAGGATTTTTGAAGGATGCTACACAAAGTATCCGTTGTTTCAAAATTAATTAATCGCCTTATAACCGCGTTCCCATATCATCCATTTCAGTCCCCTTTTAAAACTTGTTGAAATTAACGGTATCTATCTATTGAAGTTTCCACTTTGTAGGTCGTGCGATGTCGAATAGTTTCAACTCCCTAACTAATTATCACATGTGCAACTTTCACGCAATGTCTCGTAGGAGTTCTCATTTGTTTTAGGAACCTGAATGTTTGACTCGTTAATTAAATTTATAGCAAAGTTGAAGAACTCACTGGTGACGTCCGGGTTTCCCGAAGAATATGGAGGTCTAGAATGTTCTATGTGTCTATGTTATGGGGTTTGGTTTCGCACTTGATCCTTAAAGTGACCATTGTGCGTGGCCATCTAGAATGTTTTATGTCTATTCAGAGTTAAAATCTCTCACTTTTCAGTAGCGGTGGTTCAAGAAGTACAATGGAATTGTAACATTGATTCAACATACTTAACCAATTCATCGTTCATACCGTCCATCTGTAATAGGGTCAGTCTACGCTATTTTTTCAAAATACCCCTCCTGAACTTTTCCGCTCCATCAGGAATGAATGTTTTATAAATTAAAAAAATCAATTATGTTCTACGATACAATATACTTGTAACCTAAATTCTACCTGTCTCGGGTAATGTGCCAATTAATGCGTTGAATCTAAATTGAGACAAAGGTTACTTAGACCACATTGGAAAGCGCAACGGTAAGTAATACTCAAATAAGTGATAAAATATTTGTGATTCTAAAAAAGTCATTGGCGTATTTGGAATTTGGATGCAAGCAAATTCTTTTCAGTAGTATGACCAACGCCAACATTCAGGTTCGAACAAAGCAATAACACTCGATCGTTATTTCGAATTTCGAACACTTTTCTGAAAGCATCATTACAGTCAAAAACAAGGACACTTATCTATTCAATATAATTGGAAATGGCACTCTGAAAATTAGAAATTCTGTCTTTTCTTTCTCATATACCAGCTATTATATATGAATAGTTGTATGAGTAAGATAAATAAAAACGAGAAAGAATCAACATTAAGGTATTTTAACTATTTGAACGTTCGCAATGGAACATCATATAAATTATTTTCAACCTTTATTGTATTTAAGCTGTAATGTGTAAGTTGTTGGAGCTTGCATCCTCAGTTGTTTATAATGTTTTTTTTAATTATTAATCTTTTTGAAGTTGTCATATATTAAGGTACCAACATTATAAATATTACATAAATATTTATTCAAACGAAGTCTATGCCCATTGATGGCAAGAGCCATACCATCTATCTTCAGGCGCACCGCTCTCATGCGGTCTTTGGCACCTTGCCCATGCCAACCGTATCGTACATCTCACTACTGAAATCCGTCCTTATCCTTAACCATATCTCCCGGATACCAGAACAACTTATCGAACTATCGTTTAGTAGTTTTAGTTTCAGTTTGAACCATATGAGTGCCGTGTGTTTTTGATTTGTAATTATGTATTCGAAATCCTTCAGATTAACGATTAGGGCTGCCAACTATACTGTTATAACAGTAATATACTGTATTTCACTAAATTATACTTTTACTGTTGAACAAAATAAAGAACACGAAATACAGTTTTCAGCAAAAAAATATCATGTATTATTATAATTATATGCTCAGTATTGAATTCTAAGAAGCGGTAAGCTAGAGATTTATTTATTACCTAAGTATAAAGTGACAATCTGAGTCAATGTATGCCAAATTATAATCCTGGCGGAACATAAACGTCCAGGCATATCGCGAAGTGTTCAATTTAACGATCACCACACGACTTAATACAGGGCAAGATATTTTAGCTATGCGCTTACATCATAAACTTGACCTTTCTTATAACCTACGCATCGAAATTTGGAAGTACACACGGATGTAGTTTTTTCTGTACACTACGGTATTTTTTGCATTTGGTCGCAGTGTAAAGAATAAATTGGATTTGACTAGGTTTATACGAACCATACTGGGCTAACAAAAGTTCAATTCAAAGTTTGGTTTGCAGAAAAATATGAGTTGTAAAAAATAATGGCATGTCGGTTTCTTCGTGCTAACTTGTTAAAAGAAACAAAAAAATGCAAATAGATACATTAAAAACTAGATTAAAATAAAAACTAGGTATTGAATGAGCTGTCAACTTGATTATGAACTTGTTATTTTATTTAAACATATGAACCCAAACCAGTAGACGATTCATCTGATGGTAAGTGATATTGCCACTTCTAATTTCGAAGAATCAACGTGTTGCCAACTTTAAGGGATCAACGTGTGCGTTGCCAACCTTAAGGGAGTAACGTAAGCGTTGCCAACCTTAAAATAGAAGATAAAAAAGGAAATATGAGGTGTTAGAACTCACTTCCCCGAACTGTAACGAAACAGCTCAAAACCTTGTTTCACTTCGGTTTTCTGTGGTGCGGCGGTATCTTTACAGTACCGAAACATGGCTCCCACATTTAAAATATATTACATTATTATTTCTACTGCAATTTATTTATAGTCCAAAAGTCATTAACAAACGATGACAATACCGACAGCAATTATACAAATGTATCCCACCGAAAGAACAACCAACCTATTACTTAGTCACCAAGTACTAATACATTTAGGCCGAGTATGATTGATGGATTTGAGTAATTAGTAGTACTATCGACGTGCCAAGCATTACGATCTTCGGGAATGGAAACAGCAATTAATAAGCTCAAAGCTTCTTTTTCGTGTTTTGAGCTCGTTAGCGATATTTAAGAAAATTGGAAACACTTTTGTTTTTTTTTCGAACTGACTACTGCTATTGGCCGCAGATGGCCTTTACAGCTACACCGGGCATTTGGCGAGCGCAGATAGCTCTCAGCCTTAAAGGAAACACTTTTGATAAATCTGGAAGGAGCCTTTCATAAAGTTAAATCGGTAATTAGTTTCATTAAAAAAATATATATGACCTACCTTGTTTACCTTGTAATGGCGTGTCTTTGATTTGCTCAGTATGTCGTCAGATCTGAAAGGAAAAAAATAATTTGATAACATGTCATAGGGTAAATATTACAAAAAAAACAAATAAGTAAAGATTAAAATAATAACAATCACACACATTTCAGTTTTTCACAGCTATCACGATCAATTAAATATCAAAGTAACTCGAAGTTCAATATTTTTTTAGTTGTTAGTTTGGGCCCTAACCAGCAGTTCTAATGCGAATCGGCCCACCAACATGGGTAAGCGAATCCATGTTGATCGAACGGTGATCATCCTTAGTTTGTTAGTGTGACTGAAAGCTTAACGTGTCCTCTGAAACACACACATATTTGGCTGAAAAAAAGAACACTTTTTTAGCCAAATATGTTATTCTGCTGCCACCTAACCAAACTGGAAAACCGCACAAAATCAATTTCACTATGCCGTTACATGTAAGTTTTGGTTTGGAATCATAACTTATTAATTAATAATCAGACGATCTGCGTAATATACTTACGTTAAAAAGCTAGTTCAAAAACGTATTATTTAACTGTACATCGTCCTCGTTGTACACAATTCTTAATTTCCTTAGATGCGGTTTAATATATTGTTTAGTTAGTAAGTACTTAAAGCTTTATAAAACGCCAACATGGCGGTCGTGAACACTGATGACGCGTTAAAAACGAATTACAGTATTTTAATGAGGACCAAATTGATGTGAAAACTTTTTTTATTCGAAAGTCGTTAAGATTAAAAGTTGATCAATTTTTATGCAAGTCACGTATAAGAACAAGTGTTATGTAAATGTTTTCAACAAATGAGCACGGTTACAAATTTTCCCAAGTCGACTTACAAGCTAGTTTCATATTTTAAAATGTTCTTATAAAACCAATCAAATAGTTACAGTTCAATAACATTCTCTTTAATAAAATCGTTGAAGAAGGAAAACATTCAGTGTAGTATAATTTATGCCAAATTCAACCAATTCAATGATAATTTGTTTATACCGTAAGTACCATATATATGCAATATACTATATCAGGCGTGATAAGATTATCACGCCCATGGATTGAAGCCTTGCGAAAGGTCGCTGGTGGAGTCTGAATGAAAATGAAAGAATTTAATTCAGTTTAGGTCTTACGAACACTTATGAATGTCAAATGAAGCTATCATTGGTTCGACGGCAGTTTTCCACTGAAAAGAATCCAGCAAGGAACTCAGTAGTCACTCTTTTCAAAAAATGTGTTCTGTAGAATATATTATTTGTTATCAAAATAATTAAACAAATTATATTCACAATTTTATATCATGATAAGGATGAAAAGCGGAGGACCGGGATATGGCGCAAAATGGGAGAGAGAACTGCGATGGGTTGAAGAGTAGGTACTCATGATCAGAAGTTCTTTCGCTTTTTGACATGATTCAAACACACATTCAAATTTTAGCAGCGCAGAAAGCAGTCACAGTGACAGCATTACCTTGATGCTCAATATCCTGACCACCCAAAAACCCCATGAAGCCAAATTTTCCTTGCTGCAGTCTGCGTTCGAAGCTCATTTAGAAATCTCCAGGTCCGCCACGATGGCTCATGAGCTGGGCATGCCCAGGAGGTAAACTTTCCTCTTACTCCCATCTAAAATAAATATATAAAAAAGGCTACACAAAAAGCCTCACCCCTTCAGTCAAGTCAGTTAGTTTAATCTTTGTAGACAGATATGGCAAGTTTCACAACAATTACGGAACAATAATTACTAAGACGTGAACTGTTGCGTCATTGCTTTAACTTTTTGTTGTTTTACGTCATCATTCCTAATAGTCAATGATCGCAGCATTTGCGACCACGTTTTCTTGGAAATATATTCTGGTACCTTTTAAATCACAATGAAAAGGCATTGTTATCCTAATGTTAATGTTATCGGATAACAAATACCACTTTAATACTCATAAAAATAAATAACTACCTTCTTGAATTCCTTATCCCTGACTTAATTCGTTCATCTTGAACTTAGCATTCGTTTCTTTATTTAATGAAGCACCAAATTCCTCACGTCGTGTTCTAAGGCATAAGTAACCTAATTTACATACATTGTTGGTAACACAGGGTAAAAGAATTTCCCGATCCTCGTTCCTTAGCTAATTAGGTGAGTTGCAAGTTTTCCCGTTGGAATATTAATGCTTTTGAATGGCAACGTATTTGATTGCACACGATTGTTTCTATCAATACCAAAATAACACAACAAATGGAACAAAATACTACGGTAGATATTAATCCATGAATGTATATGTATGCTGCAACACATTTCTAAGTTTAAATTTGACAATATTGAATTTATTATGTGACAAAGTATATACTACATACATAGATTGATTTCTACAATCATTACCTATTGTTGAATATTGGTTAGAAACATTTTTATTGAACCATAATTATGATAAATAGATTCTAAACAGGTTTCAGCAACAACTATGCAAAGCCGTTTGGCCTTGACATTATGTTTAGTGTGAATTCTGTGCTTTATGAATAAAATATTTGTTCATCCTTTCTACTAAAAACTAAGTTGTTATTTGTATTGACTCATGGTTTTAGTGGGATTCGTTACGGTGCAATTTTTGGGACCTAAGCTGGTTTCTTTTAAGTGAACCTGGGCCAGTTATTGACTCTCCGGCGACCCTTTGGCACGTTTTCAATCATGCCAAGCAAAACCAAACCAAGTAAATCTGAACTCATGGACATGACTTCGTCCGCGTCACAAATTCCTTCTGTTTCTCATTATCTAATGACTTATCTGTCACTAAAAGTTCCATGTATATTAGTTTATCAAAGATTAAGCGAAACAAACGAACAACAATTGCATAGATTAATTTTCTCATTGTAATCAACTTATAATAATAGCGAAAAAATCAATAACTCTACCGAACTTAACTACAACAAATTAAACATATGAATAAATATGAATGGTTTGGCTGTTTTTATTACTTACTAGATCAAAAACTAAATATTCGCATCACCTTCACGACGGTAAAGCATATATATTTATGATATATAGATGTAATGATATCAGAATATATAAAAGAAGCTGATATGCGTTATTTGTTGAAGTTAGGGTCAGTAGAGTTAGGCTGTGTAGATTCAAAAGCTTGGCTTTACCTGAGATCTGATATCTTTTTTACAGGGCAAACTTTACGTGGATGTCTTGGCATTATTTTATATGAAATGTTTGTTGTGATATATATATGTAATGTTGATTATAAAATATTAAGCTTACTTTATTTATATAAAAAATACTACGCAAATAATCTTCCAGGGATTACTAGAACAGGGTCAGTTTGAAACTGTAAACTTGCTCTATTTATTATTACTGTTAGTAATAAACTTTGGCCTACGAATTTCCACAACACAGCCCTTAAGCATCAGAATTATTTAGAAGGAAAGGGCTCCAAATATAAAACTACAGTCCATTTCAAATAGTATGGGTTCGGTGTCATTTGGGTGTAAAGTGAAAATACAAAGTAAAGTGGGTAAAAATACTGAAAGTTTATTTTTTACATTAAACGGAATAAATACTTTTTCGTTCTTCTTGTTTCATTAACCCTTTTACCACCAGAGACGACTTAAAGCGTCACAAACAATAGGTTATCCATGGTTACTGGATTCCTGGCGGCAGGTAAGTAAAATAAGTTTACAATATTACAAGCTATTAAAAACATAAATTTCACTAAATGTAAATTGCCCACTATGCACTGATAAAGTTTACACAAGCAAATACTATTTGAGTTTAGTCTTATTTAGCATTTTTCACATTCAAATTCCCTAATGGTTTCATCATTCAAACTTTCCTAAACTGAGCACGGCAGCCACTCCAACTGCAATTCAATTTCACGGGTCTAACCTACCTTTTTCACAAGGGCAGGCGCTGACCGCAATCTTTTTTTTTCATTCCCTTCATTAAGGACTAACGAAATGACGCGAAGGGACATCCAAATAATCGAGAAGATAATTAAGAAGAAAATACTTTGTGAATAAGGTGAAGTTTCGCAAATTGCGTTTGGGTATTTAAGAAAAACGTAGTCACTACATTCGGTCTTTATTATATTCGGTTCTATTAGTTCTGTTTTATTTGATGTTTGTTATTTTTTTTTATTACCGATTCATTTTGTATAAGACCATTTAATGACAACCATGGCATCCCTTTATCGTAAAATATATATTATTAAGTCACGATGTAAGTTCCCGATAAGCACCGTTGTGCGTGAAAGCGCCGCCGCAGCCACACTGGGCCCGCGTGGACAACTACGGCCTGTGCGGGTAGGCTAGTCCACCGAGGGGGAGCCGTTTAATGAGCTGATGATGATAAATTTCCAGCAGTATACTGCTACTGGTTCATGAGATATCAATGGTGAATTGCCACTGTCACCGTGAGTGGGACTGCATCGTAGTTGCTAACTTGTAACGCAAATAAGTCTATCACTGAGAAGTTACAGAATCACTATAAGAACAAGTAAGTAAACTTGTCTGTCCCACTCAGAGTGTAATTATAAGTACTAACTGCTAACGATTATTAAGATTATTGATCACACTCACTCAGATGTATCTTATGAGATTGCACAATCACATCTACTCATTACATCCTACCATTATAAACAATTAATGAACGCTGTTCAGAAAATAACAAATATCCATTGTACGTTATCCAGGAAACATTTTTGTATTCTTGGCGTTCTTTTTCTTGTGGATTTTGTATCGGGATGAAGCCAATATAATACAATGGACGCTTACAGCTTTACTTGCACATTGAGTGGGATTAGTTACTTTCAAAGTGGAAGGTTTCCGGGATATTTTTATGGATAAATACGTCGTGTTTCCTTTAAACGTTAGGGATTTCCTTCTTATGTAGAAAGTTAATCTTAATTAGTAAGTAATCCTTATTAATAAAGCTCGTAAGTTCTGATCTTATGGAGCATGTACGCTTACAGGGAAAGTCACTTAATTCGATTCTTCCTATTAAGGACATTCATTTCAAGTGTAATCATCACAAAATGTATAATAATAGCATATATTAAGTACACTACTAAAAACTAAGAAACCTATAAAACGTAAAAAAGGTGTCCCAGATCACTGTCCCTAGTCTGTGACATAGTACCCATAAGGCTGGCAACATTCCCGCGTTGTATAGCCAAACTTAAACATTGCCCAAGAAAGCCACATAGCAAATATTAAATTATTTGTGATAATAGCTTATATCTGTGATATAGCAATTATTTACCGGCAGTATAATAGGTGATCGAAAAGTACTCCAAGGAATAGTGAGTACATAAGCTTTCAACTATAACATATAGTCCACTGCTGGATAAAGGTCTCCACCATTTTGTGCCAAACATCCCGTTTTACGCTTTACAAAATACAGCTGAAACAAGCTACATTTTGTTCAAATGTTCGAGTTGTTTAATCTGACAAAACAACGCCTAAAAGCGGTTGAAGTAACATTAATGCAAAGTATATGGAAGGCGCTTACGTCTTATAGACAAAAATAGAATGAAAATGTCTACGTCAAGTGCTAGAAGAGCAAACAAAAATGGGGTTCCGCGCTCGCCTACTTCACCTGCAGCGTCAAAATTATTTCAGTACGATACTTCAGTGTGCCGTGATAAACTGAGTCAATCTTCAGATGCAAATTAAATCACCCGATATATCGTAAAAAAAAAATTGAATAAATTTGACATATAGCTGTGAAGTGAATACTTATACTTAGGGGTTGTCCATTAATCACGTGAGGCTTGAAAGGGGGAAGGGGAGGGGTTTTATAAAAATCACGAAAATAACACAAGGGGGAAGGGGGGTGTAGTAAGATATCACATGTATTTACCTAGTGTAGACATTTTTATCATGGTCCTTAATTTCAGAATAAAATAAAATTATACTTTATACCTGTATTTAAAGGTAATATTTTGAAAATCTTAAAATTCTTTGTAGGTATTAAAGATATACGTGATGATGGGAAGGGAAGGGGGGGGGGGGGATTAAACCTCACTACGTATCACCAAGGGGGAGGGGGAGCTTAAAAAATGCAAAAATAAAGATCACGTGATTAATGGACGGCCCCTTAACGCAAATGTCCTTAAATGATAAACGTTTTGTCGCTTAGACGCAATTCTAGACTTTGCTGTTGCAAAATAGGTGGATAAGCATAAGTGATTACAAGACAAAGTCATGCCCCCTAACCTGATTGATGGCGACGAATGGCTAGCGGATTTTGGTAGGCTTTTAATGGGAACTTTCCAACACGATAGGCTGATATGAATTAAGAATAAAAATGGGTCTTGGGATTTACATGGTTAAAATATACCATAGTTAAACCAATAAGTGCAGTACGTATAACTTAGGAAGAAATAAATATAATAACGATTCTAACTAAAAATCTAGGAATGGAACCCTAAAAATCTAAGATGTCTAAAAGCTTTCAACTTACATCGTACATTGCGGACAGTTTTAAGACAGAAGATATTTTCCTATGCGCACCGCTAAAGTCTGGAATATTTTCATCGTATTTCAAGTCTTCCAGTTGATTGGTTGCATTGTCTTGCATATTCATAGTACATGTATATGATATTCTCAAGAATTACTGGTATAGCTGAGCTTTGTTTCAAAATGTTGGTACTTTTTGAGATTTTAATTCAGAAAGTCAGCATAAGTCTAAAAATCGTGGTTGGGGAATTAGTACCATTGACTAGTACCATTGATGGTACAAGTGACCTGTAGTGCTGTTCACTAGTACCATTGGAGGTAACACACTTGTTTTTCAATTCACATTTAGAATCTGGGTCTATTTCCGATTGTTACCAGTGGCGACGTATGGCAAATACTTTCCCTTAGTCTATCCCGATTGTCGACACAAGATTTCTCACCACTGGCGAGACTATATGTTTAATATGAAATAATCGGCTTAGACGTCAACTCAAAAAAAAGTACTAGGAGCCCATACATAACCAAGAGTTTTGGTAACGGAAATAAATATTTCAAACATACCGATATTTTATTCGAATGTAAATATCATATGGTCTCCTAGTACTTTATCACTGAACTGAACTTTAACCAAACTGTTAATGAATTAATTTACTTAAGATAAATGTTGGACATTTTGCGATCAATCTCCCCATAGCTTCCAAGTACCTACACAAATTTTAGTCGCCTGTGTCGATAATCAGGATTTATTTTAATTTTTTTTGGAATTGATTTTGTTGTTGGCCGCAGATGGCCTTAACGACGTCACCGGATGAAACGACAATCGTGAATGGACCAAGGTGAAGGTACTAGTGAACAGCACTACGGGTCACTTGTACCATTGATGCTACAAATGACCCGATGTTGTATCATTTTTACCATCAATGGTAACTAGTCAATGGTACAAATGACCCAACGACCTTATTCCTGGCACTACAGAGTTACCTACCTAAAGCATCGAGCGACTAAGTATCGAGTGAACCACCTAGTGATGTTCCTAAGTAATCAAAATTATGATTGTATTTCTAATAAAAATGACACGGTAATACTTTTGACTTCAGAAAACTCTAGATTGTAACACAAAGGAATTTTAAAATGCAATTACTCTTATTGCACCTGCATTTTATTATAGTAAGTCTTTAATGTAAGCTTGATGGTGACTTTTGGTTTCAATAGAAAAAATATGCAAATTCCCTCGATGTTACTTTTAATGGCGTATGCTCAAGTATAATATAATAATAAACCGAGTTCTGCTACTAAT
>PQWD01010293.1:0-72044 GCA_019425675.1 Leucinodes orbonalis
TAGGCATATTGGAAATACTAAGGTTTGAGATTTTAAAAGCATATTGGAAATACTAAGGTTTGAGATTTTAAAAATTTTGTTCCAAGTCTCTGGGATTTTTGACAGTTATAGGTTGTTAATTCTTAGTATTTCCAATTTGCCTATATTGGAAATACTAGTACTTTTTTAGGGATTATAAAAATAAAAAGAAGTGTCATCCTTTCTCTGCTAAATACTTTTCATGCTCATTGAATTTGCAATGTCTACTTAGTTTACTCATTGAACGCCGGAAATCCAGACAATAGAAAATCTATTGTTTCTGGTGATTTAAGGTGTCGTTGGCGGTCAAAGGGTTAATCCATGCTCATCAACTGCATAGTTATGCTATTGACTGTCAATAAGATATATGTATAATGATCTAGTATATAAATTACCTTAAATATATATTATAACTTACATGTGATAATATTTGTTTACAGCAACTAATGCAGCAGAAATTAAACGAATCTACCAGTGGATTTATACCGATAACAGCTGAAAACTACCAGCTTATAGAACTATTGAAATGTTCATCTAGTCACAACAAACCCTTATAATAATATGGAAGTGAAATTAGCATATTAGTGTGTAATATTTTTTGATACAATTATTATAATGTTTATTAGGAATAAAGTGGTATGACTAATTATTTGTTTCTTTATACAGTGACCTGTTTATTATTTTATTTGATTATAAGATGATTAATAAAAACCTAATTATTTATTTATTGAATAGTTTTATCATAAGAACTTATTTGCATTTAACAATAAAGTGAACAAAGAACTAAGCATTTAATCTAAACAGTACACTGATTGCGAAAAAACCATACTTGAATGGTTGAACTCCTTGGATTTGAGAAAGTAACATTCCTACAAAAATCAAAATATATAAACGCACAGACATACACATGAGCCCATGCACATGCACATACACACACACACACACATAATTTAGTATAATATTGTATAAACTTTGAGCATGGTTGTGATAAAATATGTAATTGTGTATGCTAATGGAAGAGCGGAGTCACCTGATACAGGCATTATTTGCTTAAAAGGGGACTCTGGCCACTAATTTTGTAAACTTGTAATTTTTTAATGAAATAAAAATTTATTATTATTATTATAACAATAATTCTACCATCATGATTAACTTCCTTTTTGAAGAATTATGTTGCTTATAACCAAATATATTTTTGTAACAACCCTCCACTTCGCTCATCTTAAGTTCTCATGGCTTTTTTATGTATAATTTTTTTATAGACCTTTAATATAAAACATCACTAGTAACGCTTTTTTCTGAATTCTTAATAATCATACATATTTTTTGTGCCGGTTAATATCTAATTTTATTGTTCCAGTTATAATGACATACATTAACATAACTAGCGTAAAACTGTTTGTGAAGGTGCAAAACGTATTCGGCGTGTGCAAAGTGTTCGCATGCCTTATTGTAATTGGCGGTGGAATCTATGAAATTATTAAAGGTAAGAAAAAGGACCACTCTCCTATTCAGTGGCGTGCACTCCATATATGAAATAGCAGTGCATACCCTGTGTGTCCAGACAACCCGAAAAACGACAACATATAAAAGGATTCCCACTTATTCGGCCACTTCCTCTATAGATTTGAAACAATAGTGATATCGTCATCACAATAATAATTGTCAATAACTCCGTGGTCTAGTGGTCACAGTATTGAATCTACATTACTGCTTGAGTATTTTAAACGAACATTTGCAACACCATTCTATTATGGTGCTCGCAAACTTTCCTCTTTGCCCCTGCGACACCCTACTGACGTTCGCGTCCCACTCTGGGACACCCTACTGACGTTCGCGTCCCACTCTGGGACACCCCTAGGCTCGTTGCATATTTTATTTGGGCTGAGAGCCATCTACGCTCGCCAATTGTCCGGTGAAGCTGTGAAGGCTAATAGCGATAAGTCATTCCGAAAAAAAGCGCTCGCAAACCTACACTGAAAGAAAGAAATGTTTATTGGCCACAAAAAACAATGAATATAAACGAAACAAAGTAAAAACAGTGAACAAAGAAAATGGAAATTTAAATAATTACTTAAAATCAATTTGCCAATCAGGTACAGCCCCAACATATAGGTACTGCAGTAGTATGGGAGCCACTGCAGCACTGATGTTCTAGCTGGCAATACAGCGATCTTAGAGAAAGGGTTTGAAGATAGCACGATCAGCAATGGAGTCATCGTGTTGGCTCTTTAACTTAGAGAACAGGTCATCATCATCACAGCCTAAAACGTCCACTGCTGAACGAAAGCCTCCCCAAATTGATTTCCACGTGGACCGATCCCTAGCAGTTGACATCCATCTACCCGCCACCTTAACCAACTCAAAAAAAGGAGAAAAGGTCAACAAAAACGGAAATTGTTATTAAAAGAAAATACTAGCTAACTTAGAGATCAAAGTCTGATGTTAAGAAAAAAATTGTTTGCAGGCAACACAGCGAACTTAGAGAAAGGTTTTGAAGGCAGCACCACTAGTCCAGGTGGCATCGCGCTGGCGCTCTATTCGGGGCTGTGGGCCTACGACGGCTGGAACAGCGTCACCGTTGTCACCGAGGAAATTATCAACCCTGGAGTGTAAGTTACATGTCTTATTTTATGTTATTAGTGTACAGGGCGGCGAGGGTGCCTACCTGATGGTAAGTGATACGCTTGACCATGAAGCGGCATTGAAGAAGACCAACAACTGATAGACAGTTATAATTCTCCCTCAAAGCTACACTGCGCCCGACACTAGAGACAACAGATGTTAGGTCTCTTATACCGGTATTTTCACTAGCTCAGTGCCCTCATCCCGAAACACAAAAGTGCGTAACACTCCTGTTTCACGGGATGATATTGGCACTGCGGTGGTACCCACCAAGACGACTCAGCAACCTAGAAGCTATTTATAAGCGGTTCGTTCGTAGCAGGATGGAAACTCACAACACACAATACATGAATCTATTGTCTACGCGCGTGCTACGTTTGAGTGGATAAGCATGATATCTGAAAAACTACGAATACTACGGGGAGGATACTCGTATTGTTAGCTTGTTAATAGTGGTAGCTTCATAAGTGTTCTATGAGGACGTAAATTGAATAGACATATGATTTATTTTATTTTTATTATTCTTTGAGATTTTTACAGCATTAAGTGCGTGACCTGGCAGTCGTGGGTTCGAATCCCTCAGGGAAGTCAATTTGTGTTTTTTTTTCCTAGTTTGGTAAGGATGTTGCAGGCTGAAACAACTGAAAGAATAATGATTCCGTGTTCCGGAGAGCACGTTAAGCCATATCGGCCCCGGCTACAATCTAAGGATGGGAGTCGTTAACACACGTTTACGGCCCAATCGCCCCATGGCTAAGCTGGGTGAGAAGACCTGATCTCTGCAATGTTATAGGGTGATAGGTACTGATTTGATTTAAGGGCATTGAAAGACATTTAAGTGCTTAATTTGGGACTAGATGGCGCTGTGTGTATGTCAGTAAATAAAATAAAAATTAATTTATTTCTCACCACAAACGACATCAGGTTTGTATAAACCGAATAAAAATAAAAAAAATGCTAGGTTTCTTTAGTCATTCGTGGAGAACTGGTGCCCGTGTAGGTTCTAGGACCTGTATAACGGGTCACCAGGTCACCCCGTTTACAAAACTACGGTAAAAAGGCTAAACATATAAACATTCAAGGTTTGTATCAAGCATAATCATTAGCTCATTAAACGTCCCCACCGAGGGGCACGAGCCTACCCGTATAGGGTGATTAGACCTTAGTCATCCTCGCGGGCCCAGTGCGGATTGGACGATTTCACACACAACCTTCGAATCTCTTCGCAGGCTTGCATGAAGGTTTCCTCTCGATGTTTCCTTCACCGTAAGAGCGTCGGATAACGTACATATATTATCGAACATTCGAAAATACATTGGTACGTGTCGGGATTTGAACCTCAGCCCTCCCGGTAGGAAGACAACTAAACTAGTTACGAAAAGACCTAAAGTTTATTGGGCATAGAATAAGTATGTGTAAATGTTATTGTGTGAAAAGGTAAGTAAGTAAACATATGTTTAATATGTAGATGTTTATTTATTTAATTAACATAATTCACTTCCTGGGTCATTACCGACTTAATTTTATTACAATGGGGTCCTAACTCACGTGGCTACAGGTCCTAAGTAGGTATTATAATATGTCACGATAACAGTTTAATAAGCTTTATTTTTTTAACCTAAGTTAACATTTAGATATAATAATGTAAACAAACCAACTGTTATTGAATTGTGATTAGCATATTTTTTTGTCACGCACACATGTTTTATGTGCTTATATAAGAGATAAACATTACCAGTACATGCCTTCCTACTTTGGATGGTGCAGGTTCAAATCACAAAACGAACCAATGACTTTTCAAGTTTTAAAATTATATTAGGTACTTTTAACCAACACTCTTCGGTGAAGGAAAACGTCGTGGGGAAACTGGGTACGCTTACGAAGAGATTCAAAGGTTGTGCGTGAAGTCGGCCAATCCGCACTGGGCCCGCGTGTGTAGGCGCTAGTCGTCCACACACCCTACACGGGTAGGTTCGTGCCCTCAGGGGGGACGTTTAATAGCTGACGGTGATGATGATACCAGTACAATAATGCCAACACAACAATAACTGTTGTGTCAGAATTTCATTTTTTAACTAACCAATGGAATAAACTTAAGTGAAAACTATTTGAGGGCTTCACATAGTAACTGTACGATATACAGCCGCTACTATAAAGAACTATCAAAGATCAATTAGCGGCGACCTTCGGCTTCCTTACCGTCGATATAGATAACAATAGGGCAGCTAGCATAGCACTGATTTGTAATGAATGTAGGTAGTACTCAATCCCTTATGAGTCCGAAGATAGCTCAATACGATTGGATAATTTATTAACTTATCCAACTTATGCTTTGATATTACGTTTAAAGGCATAGATGTGGTCCCAGGGGAAACCTTGGCGTAGTCACATTGTTCATTCGGTTATACTTTTATAATATGGTGACGCAAATATTGTACGGAACGTCAATAATCAACCAACCATTATCGTCTAAAAAAACACGGCCTTTTAATAGGATGTCGATAGGACACTTGGGTAGGCCTAAAATTATCGCGTTATGTGGTGCCACACCTGAAGTTAATGCCCTCGACGCGTCAATTTAATGACAATTTCCCATTAGTGTGCCCAGGTTAGATTACGTCGTTAAACCCAATCCGTGGACTCTCGTGGTGGTTACGTCCAAGCTCCCCATAGCTATGCTGTACAAAGGAGGCCTGCAGTGGGCCGTTAATCAGATGATTAAAACATTCCTTCTATTTCAGGAATGTTTCCCTCAGTATATCAAATCGCTGTGCCTCATCACTGGACTGTACGTGTTCATGAACGTAGCCTACATGACAGTGTTGAGTTACGCGGAGATGACGTCAGTGCGGCGGTGGCAGTCGCCTTCGGACACGAGTGCTCGGTCCGGCAGCTTCTGATACGGCCGGTGTTGCCATCGCAACCTTCGGATGCGCTATGAGTGTGCAGTTTGTGTTACCAGGTGAGATAAAACCAAAATATACCATTGTCACTAGAGGTTTAATTGGGTAGAATTATTATTATTTAAGCGATTGGTCGTCATCTGGCAACATTTAGACAAATGTTTGTGGTATAAACGCTTTAAAAATATATATTTAATCTTACACTTAATTGAATATTTAACCCGTTAAGAGCGATAAAAGAGGTCCATGCGAGACGTATTCAAAACTTAACGATCTGCTATCAGACAATTACCTCTTAATCAGTATTAATTGAAGTTATGAGAAAGCTGATAACATTTGGTTTAGTGTGATTCCGCTATCATAAAATAAGCTTCGCGTATTATACACGTGGTTGTTATATTAGGAACTTTTCACAGGCTGTAATTTTTTGATTAACCATTTGGTGTAATGGTTGAGAGGTTGGCTACTTATTATACTACTACACACCAAGGATCAGAGTTCGATTCCCGTTCAATTCAAACATTACTGTGCGTGAACATATATTTGTATAGGTTACTGTGTTTTTAGGTAGGTACAATAAATATGTATTAACAAAAATAAGATAGGTCTCTGGTGGAGGCTAGATGAGGAAAGCGGAGGATCGCGATATCTGGCGTAAAAATGGTGAGTGAGGCCTATGCCCAACAGTGGACGGCGATAGGGTAATAGGTATTTGACAAAAATAAATCATAACAATAATATGTAACTGTTATAAATATATTATTATAGATAAACACATTTTTAACATGAACAAGTGAAAGATGTAAGAATATAAGAAATTGAGGAGCAGTAAGACACAAATAATGACTGTGCAGCTGCAACAATATTCCTGATGGATGCTATTCTTTTATTTATTTATTAATCAATAATATGGCCTAGTAAAAACATAAACAGAATTCACATTTTTACTGTTTTGCACTCCAATAGGTATAATACCTAAGGTTTATTAAATTATAAAACAATTATTAATCATTACTTTTTTTGTAGCAATTTGTTCACATCTTACCTGATTTGGACATTCTCCTTAAGACATTCCTTTGCTATATTAATTTTCCTTTCAAGTGTAGACCGTGGCATTTGAAATAGACTTGCCAGCTTTTGGTTGCTGTCGCCTGTCCTAAGTTTTACAAGAAATACACATAATGCAACACTAGGATTTGGGGGATGGTTATTTAACGTAGGAATGCTTGACAGCAAGTTGTCAAATTGTTCTGCTGTAAGACCCAGCCAATAGTGCTGCAGATGTGGGTGCCATGCATTGAACATTGTCAAAATCTATAGACCTTTGGGAAGCTCTTTCTAATATGGAACATAGATCATCCATTTGAAAACCATTAAAATCGTTTAAATTAGCTGCAAGCTCGTCCCAATGATTATTATTTAAGTGGTAATGACAAATTCTAGCATTTAAAGGAATGTAAATTTTGTACTGAAATAACAACACTTCCTTAATACTCAAAGGTACTAAATGACGTTCAGTATTCTTACATCCAATGAAAATGCAATGACGTGAGGCTGCTGCAACGCATTTATACTTTAGCGAAGTGATTTTCCGAACAGTTCGTGACTGTGGGACTTGTTGACACTGAAGTGATTGTAGTGGAGGTGGCATTGGGGGTGGTTCAGGATCACAGGCATGGGAATTAAGATTGGTTTTTGGTCCTTCAGTATATTCTGGATTGGGTGAATTTTCCTTAATATTGCACTTTATCTCTGTACCTCTGGATGCTGAACGACAGTCCCGAGTTGCTGCTAACCAGCAAGCAACACACACCTTTTCCAAACGGGCTGCCTAAAAAGATAATGAAGGAATTAAAATATAAACAACTAAACTTTTTACTTGTTAGTAATAATAATTACCAGAAAAGTAAAACATGCTGCCATTTTGTGTATTTATATTTTATTCTGATGTGGCCCAGTTGACCTATCACAAGCAACTGAGGTGTCCAGAAAGGTCTCATTTAACAGTATTTCCATTCTCTTATAATAATAATTTAATATTAAATATGGAACCTTTCAAGTATAATATAAATAAAATATCATCCCATCATGGCTACTCATTGAAGCTAACACTACTAATAGGTTTTTAGCATCACAATGGTGACTTAGATTTTACTTTTCTTACAATCATATAAAGCAGAACCATTATGACATGCCACTAGAAAAACATAGAATTAAAATACTGACCAGCTGTACTGGAATTCATCTTAAAATTACACTCCGTTGTGGACTGTCTAACGGAACTCCATGGGTTCTGCGAATTATTATAGAGATTCCACATCCAAAACAAACATTTGTATGTCCAAAGGCAGGTGACATAATATCTTCATGGGAGCTACTTTTAACTAGTAAATTTCACTCTTGTAATAATAGATAACATTCAATGCAAATGATATCCTTCCATGATTCCATTGGAATCTGGAAAAATTCATACAAATGTCTATCCATATTGAATTAATATTATTACATTCTAAACAACATTTTAAATAATGTCATATAATTAAAATACTATATTAAATTTGTTTACTAACAAACTTCACTTAGCCTAGCTTAATTGGTAAATTAATAGCGCTGTGTGAATGTGTGGGTATTTATTTATTAATCAATGAATTATTTCTTAACTAGCGTTTGCATGTGACTTCGTCTGCGTGAATTAGTTACTTTGGGCTAATGCTTACTTTAGCCCACTTTTTTTACTAAGGTGACTTAAAATTGTGATATCTCCTAAATATTCATTGAAATCGATTGATGTAAAGGGCAATTTTCTTTTAAATTCAATACTTGTGATGAAGAACGTATTTACTTGGATAAGGATAATAAATATTGTGTTTATGAAAACACCATCATTCAATAACCAGGATGTATTGTTTATTTATTCAAAATGTTATGCCCATTTATTGAAATTTATACTAAACTAACAATTGTTGGAGTTGTCCAGACATGCAGAAGAAGTGCCATCTGCTAGTTCAAGTCTTTAATATTGTACCAGCGTAGGTTAGGTGGTAAAGAAATCGAACAATTTATGCAGCGCCTAAAATGTGGACGCTGAGTCCTATTTCTAGCCTGCGTAGGCATTATGGTTATAGTAAAATGCAAGTCTTAAAACAAACGGTACTTATCACGCAAGGATACTTTTTTGTTTATACGCAAAACCTCTGAGTCAAAATTCTCCCGATTAACTTTTAACCACTTGAGGAACTTAATCCTTGACTCGTAAGAAAATATTGTACCGCGTTTATTAAGTAAATACAAAATTCAATAAAATTCTAAAATTAGCAAAAAGAATTTATTTTTCTGACAGCTGTAGTTTTTTTATTCGTTCCGTTTGGAATAGGCTAGTCATACACAATACTGCCTCGTCATATGTATTATTTTTCTTAACTGATGAAGAAATAACTTGAAATAACTGATTATGATGATGATGGTTACACTTTCTCTTTCCCGCCAAAACTTCTGCTTTCATTCGTCCATTTGGAACAGGTTAAAGTCATAAGTTATGCTGCCTCATAACAGTTGCTAATGTTAATCTATTGTACTAGTGATGTGAATTTCGGTTTTTATTAAATATCTTAAACAGTCTATTATACAGTCAGTAAGTAAAATATATTAATAAAAAATGACAGATCTAAACTTGAAAAGAACCCAAAACACGGATTCAACACGAATTAATTGAAAAATTTAATGATTTACATTTGCTATATTATTTAATAAGTTTATTCATTTTATATACCTTTTAAATTATTCTTAATTATTATGCTTAGATTTTTATGCGATAGGTTTCTGACATTTCACCAGTGTCTATGGAAAATACTTCGTAGAAAAAGTAATCAAAATTACCCATTTGCGGGCAACAAAGAGATTTTATAAAGCTACTACTATCATAACAACCAAAGATTCCGTGGTTGAGTATCGATACTATTCGTAGTATCGATAGTATTGGAGTATACCAATTCTATTGCGCTAAATTACGCTATCGATAGTATCAATAGGCCGATCGATATGATTGCTTTTGTACAACTATCGGACTGTCGATAGCCTATCGATAGGAGACTATCGAGTGGCAGCACTGGTTAGTTTACTGCAGCGTTCTCAATCTCTAGCGTTCTGTGTGAATTGCTTGACAGAGTCAGTGGCTCAATTTTGTGGACTGTTGCCCTCCTACCGGGAGGTTCAAATCCCGCCACGTACCAATGTATTTTCGAATTTTCGAAAAATATATGTACGATATCCGACGCTCTTACTGTGAAAAAAATATCATGAGGCAAGCTGCGCACGCCTGTGAAGAGATTCAAAGGTTATGCGTGAAGTCGTCCAACCGCACTGGCCCGCGTGTACGGCTAAGGCCTTATCACCCTATACGGGTAGGCTTTGCCCTCGGTGGGGACGTTTAATGAACCGTATAGCAGTTTAATGATAAACAATATTTTGTATTTTCTCAGAGTGTGCTACACAGCAGCGCGAGGAGGCCACATGCTTGAAGTTTTCTCGTACGTCAACATGAAACGACTGACGCCAGCGCCCGCTGTCGCTTTCCAGGTTAGTTATTCCCTGTTGTTCCTCATGCAGTACACATTTTCTATGCTTATTATGCATTCATAATGAGGTTCACAAGTATCTTTCTTTTGTCATAGTTCACACGTTTTCAAATGGAGAGTTCGTAACTTATGTCTTAAATCCATTCTCGAAGTTTTACAAAAGCAATCAAACTTCACTAATTTTTATTTTTTTGTCGAAGTGTCGAAGATTAAATAAATATCCAGACTTCCACCCTGCGCTATCTACGCCTTAATTTAAGATAAGCTTTTACTTTGTGGATTTACTTAAATAAATAATACAAATAGTTGATCATTAATTTTATATATTAAGTAGGTGCATAGAAATCACCCTGGCCATTACAAACAGGCATGTTCATGCATACAAATCTTTGTGTTACATTAGTAATTTCCTGACCTAAAGAACACATACATACTAGGTAGGTATTACTAGATTTGTTAACACATACGTTGCCCATGTTCTACGTAAACACTCAGACCAATCACAGCAAAGAAATTCCGGAAAATTGAGTTTTGAGGTTTACATATACTTGATTTTTATTCCACTATTTGTAATGTAATTATCATAATAAGGAAAACTTAATACGACCTTGAATTGACCAGGGATCTAAAAATACCGCAGTTGCATTTGTTATTTTTTATTCAAAAGAAACATCGCAATAAGTTCTTCCTTATTGCGATGTTCCTGAAGTTAGTAACTAAGTTGTTTCATGTATAGTTCTAAAAATATTAGGAAAAAAGGCAATGGAGCATTGAGGTGATTTAGGTATAATGTACTACGTACATCCATTTTATTGCAATAGAGTATGTCACCCTTTCCAATGTTGTGATGTCTTTGTATTGTTGCTAGTATTGCAATATAACACCCACGTCTGTTTTTTTGTTGACAGGCGATCCTGACTTCGGTGTTCATTCTAGTTGCAATATTAGAACCCTAATTGAATTCGCAAGTTGGTTTCTGTGGTTCTTCTATGGGTTGGCCATGGTCGCTTTGCTTGTACTACGACGGACTCAGGCTACCAAGCCAAGACCTTACCGAGTACCTACACCGGTGGCGTACATAGTACTATTTGTCGCAATATTCCTCTCCATTCTTCCGATAGTACATGACCCATCTCTGAAGTACTTGATGGCGGTCGGATTTATCGTCCTCGGAGCAGCTGTTTATACTCTATTCGTATACTAAAAAGACGCCTGAGGCATTACTAAGTAAGTTTCAAAATCAAAACAACCCTGCCACATTAAGTAGTATTGCTTTTATATCTCGGTATCTCGAAGTGCTACAAATGCTGAGAAAGGACATAGGAGGTAAAAGGATTTTGTAAACCTCACTTGGTAAAACACTAAGCTGTTTTCTGTGAGGCTGCAGTATCTATCACTTATTTAGTGCTGGCCCATTCGTGCGAAATTCTGGCTCTCCTACTCTTCGAAATTAATACGTGAGGCATCCTCGGAGATGGAACCGAAAGGTATCGGTCCTCGTAGAATGTTGAATGACAGCAATTCTCTAGAACTGAGCATTTAAGGCTTTAACTGAAGGGAGATGGTGAACAAGACATATTCTTAAAGCCTTCCAGCCTTAATTTAAGCAAAGAGTTTGTACTGGGTACCTACTAATCAAGACCCCACCAATCCGAATGTGAACACATGGTTGGTTACAGCCCAATATCTGTTTGCGAAGGCAAGTGTCCTGCATTAGGATGTGAAATTAGTTGATCGATCAGTGTAATAGCGGCTTTTTATAAGATCACTACACTGCATACCATTCAATAGACACCTTTTGGATAAATTATATTGCGTAAGAGCAAGAAACTAAATGGCTACCATACCTACTGTGTCCGCAATAGTAAGTAAGTGAGACGCTCAACGGGCCGTCACTTTATTATTTATTATTATTTATTTATTCAAACAAACATGCCAGCTTACAGAAAGGTCCAACACGCCGACAAGTCAAACAAAACGGTCGTCACAACAAATATTAAAAATAAATTAAACTAAGAACAATAATAAATAAAAATTAGAATACAATAAATGCTTAGATTATGTCAATTGAAAACAACACAAACAAAAAGGTTAAATAAATGTGTAGTCAAATTTATGAAACAAATGTCATTTTAAATAATAAAATTACGAACATTTTAAAACTAAAATTTATAATTACTTTTGTCAAGGAATTCATACGTAGATACTAGTAAATGTCGCAAACCATCAAAAAATAGGTCGATGGAGTCGCATTGAGCGAGCATGTCCCCTATCAGTCGAAGTGCATGTAGGCGCATGCGCCGCGTGTGCAGTGTGCGCGTCGGGCAAGAGCAACAGGCGCGGCCGTCGACGACTTGCAACTTGTCCACTGCGCCATGTGACATGCGGAAGGGGATTGCCAGGCACACACGGCCCACTACATCTGGACTATCAATCCTGTGATACATGATAGAAAGGTAGTGTATCACAAGCAGGAGTTTCCTTCTTAGAGCAAGGGTATCTAAGCCGACCATACCGTAAACAAATAAAGAAGGATAAAGATATGGATAGTATGCGTAATGCTTTTTGTATAGCCAACGTGAAAATTTCTTTTGCAACTTTTCTAATATCAGACAATATTTTTCCTCACGGGGATCCCAAATTACAGCGCCGTATTCCAGTTTACTTCGTACATAGGCATTATATAATGTAAGACCTACAGCGGGGCTCCTAAACTCGGAACATGTTCTTATAACAAAGCCCAGCAGTCGGCTCGCAGATCGAGAAATATTCATTATGTGCTTATGAAAATCCATTTTGCTGTCCAATGTTACGCCAAGTCTTTGATTTCGTAAACTCGTTCCAAAGGAGTGTCAAATAGTGTGTATTCAGTATCAATTGTGGTCCGTTTTCGGGAAAAAGTGATCATTTTGCATTTTGTGGTATTAAAGCACAGACGATTAGCTTCACTCCAAGCAGCCACCCTATTAATGNTCATTCTGTAAGACATCCGAATCCTCTTTGTTACCTATAGCTAGATATAATTTGAGATCATCTGCGAATAGAGGCACTTTGCGAATCTGACAGAGTCTGGCAAATCATTCACCATTATAAGAAAGAGTACAGGACCTAGAGTGCTTCCTTGACTTATTCCGGACCTAGTGAAGAACACGTCAGACTCACAGTTCCCCAACCTTACGTATTGACGACGATCTTTAAGGTAGCTGGCAAAGAATCGCAGGAAATCTGGACTTAAGCCTATCTCAGATAACTTTCTCAACAATATATCGTTGTCTATCCTGTCAAAAGCTTTCCGGAAGTCAAAATAAGCCACATCTACTTGCCTCCCAGAGTCCATTACCATAGAAACATAGTCCACCAGGTTCACAAGGTTTGTTGTAGTGGAACGCGACCTGCGAAAGCCGTGTTGACTAGTATGCAACTGATTACTAATCTGTTGACTGATGTAACAGTCAAGCACCGCCTCGAATAGTTTTGCAAAAACAGATAGCACTGCAATTGGTCTATGGGTTGTGACGTCAGGACTTGATTCCCCCTTCGGGATTGGTGTAACCCTAGATAATTTCCAACACTCCGGATACCTGCCTTGCCTTAGCGAAACATTAAATATATGCAATAACGGGCCAATAAGTACTGATATGCAATCCTTCACCAAGAAAACCGGTATACCATCTGGCCCAGCTGATGACCGTGATTTGAGACGCCTAACAGCATTATTTAAATCAATTTCCTTAACAGTAGGAATCGAAATAAGTCTTGCGTCTGCACATGTATTGGCCTCAAGAGAAGCAGCGACAGGATCCAAACGTGGCGTCTCGTCTAGGAATACAGATCCAAAATATTTTGCAAATGCATTCGCAGCTTCACGTCCAGATACCTCCTCCTCTTCATAGGTGTATGTGTCGATCAGTCGTCTGTCCTTTTTCTTATCCTTAACATATTCCCAGAATTTCACAGGTTCGTCAACAATATTATTCTGAATCGTCTGCATATGGTGCTGGTAGGCGTTGGCAATGAGGTTTTTGGTGTGCCACCTATAATACTTATATAATTCATAATTATAAACCCGACTCCATTGTTTGTATCTTTTTAAGTGAAAATATTTTTGTTTTAGGTTGTAGATAATATCACTTGTAAACCAGTGTGGATACTTAAATTTATTACAGTTATGTACATTTTTTTTTACTGGAACATATAATTCAATACATTCTTGCAGTTTATGGTAGAAAACCTTCACAGCATCATCTACGTGTTGAATGTCTAGTACGTCCGACCAGTCGATTGCGGCTATAGCAGAATATAAACCCTCAAAATCCGCCTTGCGCCAGTTCCAATCTGGCAGACAATTATTTCTCAGATGATCTGATGACTGCACGTTAGGCATTTGTGCTTCTATTCCACATGATACTATGACTTTTATATTAAGAGCTGGATGGTATTGGTCTATTGGTACTAACGGTTCAGAGTCCAAATTTACCGTCACCTGCCGGGGGACAAGATCGCTCAATACGAGATCCAACATACTACCATGACCATTTAGTATATGGTTATTTTCATTCAATTGGCAAAACGCACAAAAGTTTTCAAATTGGGCCCTAACACTAACACTACAAGAATTTAAATTAAAGTCACCTAATATTAAAACATTTAGCTTAGGATATAAAGAGATTACATTTTCCATACATGTCAATACATTTAAATATTGGTCGTCTTTATAACTAGGTGGTAAGTAAACTACACAACATAATAGCTTTACATTTTTCAATTTTATGATTGCACAAATTAATTCTTTGTCAGACGTGAGGTCATTTACATCTGATATTACTTGAACGGAATAACAATCACGCACTGCAAGCAGAACACCGCCCCACCCTGTATCACCAGCCCTTCCTTGCGGACTACGTTATAACCGAGGGGGAAGAGCTCACCGTCACATACTGAACTTGTCAGAAAAGTTTCCGTTAATGCAACAACGTCTACATAACGAGCACTCACATTATTACAAAAGGTTGTAGTTTTAGAACGCAAACCTCTAACGTTTTGATAGTAAACTTTGAGTTCTTTAGGTCGTTTCTTTTTTATTTGGTGCCTCTTGTTTACCTCGAAAGGTCTGCCGCCAAGGTTTGATGCAGGTGTCCATCGGCCAGCTGTCTTCAGACATAACCCTTTCCACCAGTCTAGTAGGCACTATGAGTTTAAAAGATGCGTAGCTACCACGCGCTTTTAGTGGTTCCACCGTACAGGAATCCTCTCCACACAAAGTAGCCAGATGGGTGCGTACCTGATCAACTGTAGTTGATTCATGCAGATAGTATAGGTGGAGTGATTGTTTCCTTTCAGCCGCACGCAGTGAAGTGTTCCCCGGGCTCGCAGTGCCCCGCAGGACACCAGACAGTGATGGTCGCATTCGCTTGTACCGCACCTCAGTCCATCCTGTATTTTCAGATCCGCCTAGATTGGTTTTGGTTGTGTTGTTGTTAGTATTAAGATTAATCCCTTGAGTCTCTTTAGGGCATGACTGTACAGGAATATTACGAACAGGCGTTGACTCACGATTGTATCGGTTGTAATTTTATTAATATTTTTCTGTTCACTTGAACGCATCTTGGCAGGCTTGGGAAGTCTCTTCATATCTGGTAAGGGTAACGGTAGGCTAGAATTATCAACAGTCGGGTTGATTAAAGTTTGTATCTCCTTATCGGGCATTTTCTCGAGTACCATTGATTGAGTGCCTAGGATTTTTTCAACGGCAATCGCCTGCTGAGTCATATTGCAGAGCTGGGATATCATAGCCAAAGGCTCTTTCATAATAGCTTGCAACTCCTCTCTGATGACCTTTCGAAACAGTGTCATATCTCCACACGCACAGCCACCAGATTTGACACCTTGCCCACGTCGCATAGTGACATTTTCAAATTCACACTCAGACATGATGGATGTATTTTCTGTTTCAGCAAACATTTCACAGTCAGCGGTAGTACTCATGAGAAGGCGTACTGGAGTACTTAAATTGCTGGACTTAGGGATTTTACTTCTACATGCAACACATTTCCATAACATCAGAGCATCACGAGTAAGGGCCACATATTTCTCTGTCGTCAGCCCCGCACACAATAAATCATATGTATTTCCACAAGTGAAACATTTCATCGAGTAGTCATCTTTTCCTACCTTATGATTACATCCCGAACAAGTTGCCATTGCTGCTATGTAGAAGTGGCAGGCAGCTAATGATGTCAACGCAGCTATCAGTACACGGCCGGCAACCGCGCTCACCGCTAAGGCGACGAGTAGGTACACGACGCGGAGCGGAGCGAAGGCGGGGCTTAAAGGCACGAGCGGTGGCGGGCGGCAGCGACTGCGCCCGATGCTCGGACCGAACGTGTGACTCACCTCCAGCGGGCAGCAAACAGCTCGGTGATTTAACGATGTGTCAACGGTTTAAATCAAAATATATTTGCTAATATTTCGCAGTAATCACTTCGTTTCGAATAACTGTTTGCGTATTTCTATAAAGTAGTCCATTAGCTTTCCGAAGATGTATAACACTTGTACACTGCCGAAATTTTTACTAGTGATAACGAATATAGTTTCCGGAGCAAAACAAAACAGTTATAGTTAAGCAACGATCGCGCGGCTATCCCTTAATTGACAATAATGAGTGATTCTTTGACGATCCATCTGGTGTTATGGTTGAGACGTCGGCTGTTTCACCATGGGTTCCGGGTTAGATCCCCGGGCAGTACCAACTTTTGTTTGCATGAACATGTCTGTTTGTATTGGTCTGGGTGTTTTCTATGTATAATATGTATGTTTGTACAAAAAAATGTATATTAGTATGTTTATCCATTATTTAGTACTCATACCCATTTATAATATACGAATACCTATCAATAGCTCAGACATGACTTGTACTTCAAAGTGGTGTTGGTATTCCGAATAAAGTAAAATTAAATAAAACTCACGCTTAACTTGGAGCTAGATGGCGCTGTGCGAATGACAGTGGATTATTAATATTTTTATTTATAATCATGGTGATGATGTGTGATAGATGAACTCCCTCCATTCCCCGTAAGTTTCAGTATAGATTACTGAAACTTATTAGACTTTATTATTACTAAAATTATTCTACTTATATAAAGGCAAAATTGAAAATACACTGTACGAAAATACGACACCATAAAAATATTGAGAGGTTTGGGATTATAGTTTTTACTCGAAAAAATATTGACATGTAAATTAAAAAATAAAAACCTAATTTTCTTTTGACATGCCTCTGTCAGAATAGCTAGAATTATTTTGTAAGAAATATACTAAAATTTTGGACTGGGTTTTGTTTATAATAATGGATATAAGCTACCAGTACACGAAGGTACGCAACTCGTTCGGCCGGCAGCCGCAGTTCTGCGAGCTGGGCCCCGAGATGTGCGACAGCGTCGCCGCCAACGAGCGGGAGCAGAAGCTGTTCATACTCAGGAACCCGGTGCACCAGCCCACGCAGAACACGCCCAGCTACTCCAAGCACTCGCTCAACACTGTTCGGTGACACAATCTGCTTTCACACGATTTGTAATTTGTAACCAATACTAACCGAGCACAAATCTAAATTTTTCATAATTCCCACTAAATAGCTTGAAATAGCCCACTGCGGGACTTCAGGCATCTTGACTAGTATCTCTTCAACCTAACCCAGTCAACTGCTGGACTAAGATCTTCCCCATTTACGCCAGACATCCTACACCTTCACTATTCCCGCCCAGCCTCAACCAAGCAAACATTTGCAAGACGTCAAACCATTCGGCCAGTGGCAGTTCTACGCTACGGTTAACATGCTTACTGGCATGCAAACTTGTGCAAAGGAAACGAGTTTCCTTCCCGACGCCCTGGCTGGGCAACGTGCGGTAACCCGAGATGTCGCGCAGGGCGGAGTACTCGTCGAGCGGCGCCAACCACGGCGAGGGCGGTTGGCCGCGGGACGTTAACGTGCAGGACCCGGAGGCCACGCAGCGATACCGCCGCAAGGTCGAGAAGGACGACGGCTACATACATTGCGTCATGTCCACGGCTCCGGTGCGTTACACATGTGTACACTTGCCAGATATTTTATCTTACTTATCAAATATACCATTGTTTTTTTTTTATTCATTGCATTAAACAATTGAATTGAGGTTTTGCCCGCAAGCTTGTTCTCATACATGGCTAGTCATTATGAAAGAGTCAGCTTTCGGATAGAGCTTACACTGTAAACATGTGCATTTGCGATTCGAACAACTCTCAACAGAAGTTGAACAGTGACCGTTTCCGTCGTAGGGAATGGATCACTACGTGCTCCAGAACAACGCCATTGATATGTACGAGACGTACTACGCGGAGATGAGTCCCCTGGCGGGCGTGGAGCGCATCAGCGTGCGCACCGTGAACGTGTACCGCGACAGTGCGGGTGCGGGCCGGCCCCTGGCGGCCCTGGCGTGGCACCCCGACGGCGGCCACTCGTTCGCCGCGGCGTACGCGGACGTGGACGGCGCCCGCTCCGTCCGCGGCTCCCTGGACTGCTACACGTGGGAGGTGGAGCGCGCGGACGGGCCCGAGTCGGTGTTGCGGCCGCCGAGCGCGCTGCTGGCGCTGCGGTACAGTCCCCGCGAGGCGCGCGTGCTGGCCGGCGGGCTGCTGAGCGGGCAGCTCGCGCTGTGGGACACGCGCCGCGGCCCCGACCCCGTCGCGCTCACGCCGCACCATGTGGCGCACCGCGACCTAGTGCGCTCGCTGCTCTTCGTCGCCTCCAAGACCGGACAGGAGTTCTTCTCCTCGGGGCCCGACGGCGCCTGCAAGTGGTGGGACTGCCGTGACCTCAGCCGCTGCACCGACGAGATGGTGCTCGACGTTGTCAAGTCCGCCAACGACGAGCCGAGCATGGCCGCCGCGCACGGCGTCAGCGTACTCGAGTACGAGCCCACGATCCCCACTAGGTTCATGGTGGGCTCCGAGGACGGCTACGTCATCTGCGGCAATCGCAAGGGTAAAACGCCGCTGGAAAAACTCCCGGCAAAGGTTGGTCTCATTAGGAGTTTGCACATTTTTACTTGAACTTCTTAAGAATAACATATAATTACGATAACACACAACAAATAGTTCGAGGCCCACTTGGGGCCGGTGTGGGCCCTGAAGCGCAACCCGGCGTTCCTGAAGAACTTCCTGACGGTGGGCGACTGGACGGCGCGCGTGTGGAGCGAGGACTGCCGCGAGTCGGCCGTGCTCTGGTCGCCGCCGCAGCGACACAAGATCACTGACGCCGACTGGAGCCCCACCAGGTTTGACGAACATGATCTACCTATATTCACTAGGTGGTAAACTCGGTACTGATAGTCGAAGAGACGGCTGTATAAAAGGTCGACCTTTAGTTCTATGTTTAGGTTTCTCAGACCATATTTAAAAAAATGGTCATATATCTGATCCAAAGGACTTTTATACGGCCGGCTTTCGGACTATGAGTCATCTAGGAAGATACACAGTGCCAGATATTGTCACACAAAATAGGGAGTGTTTTGCACTTATGATTGTCCGGATGAGAGCACTGTATCTGACAAAATTACCGAGTTTAAGCGACTTAGCATCTTTCGTTTCGGGTGACGGACGCAAGGCAGTTGCAATGTGGGACACCGGGAGACGGAATGAAACTATGTGTTCGGTGTGCACTCCGAGTATATTGTATATCTCAAATGACTTACAACTAAGCTTATATACTAACTTATACCTATGTGTGAGAGAGGTTGGCTACACACACTACACCTCCCCCGTGATATAAAGAAAAAAATATTTAAGTAATTTTTTTCAAAAGACAATGTAAAACTTCAAATAAAAATATATAAGTATTTAAATAACTAATTTTAAGTAAACAATTATTATTACTTTATTTTTTAAATCTTCTATATTTTTTTATGTATACCAAAAATAAGTATTATATCAATACTGCATATTTAACTGTAGGAATTAAAATGTTTTAATATTACATACAATAATATGAAAATCGTTATAAAAACAATTGGTATAGTTAAAAAAATATGTATATTAAGAAATTGCTATACGCAATTAATATAAAACTAAAAATAATTTGGTTTAGCAGATAGGTCCCTTCATGTACATTTCAACAGAATTATAATTAGTCATAAAAAATACATATAAAAATAAATCCAATAAAATTTCAACACATTACAATACAGCTTTCTTTATTATTTCCATTTCTTTATTTATTTCTTTTAAATACAATATTCATCAGCACATCTCTATAAAAAAAAATCATCATTTCTTTCACTTTGTCCCTCATAAACTTTCTTGGCACAACACATTTATCACAATATCATTCTCTTATTTAATTCTTGGTACATTATAATTATACCTCTTTGGGTATTTTATTGGGCCGGCCGGTCCCTTAATATCACATAATCATTTGGTACATTTTATTAAATCCATTTTTCATTGACATGTTAGCCATTATAACTGCATCACGCAGCTTTATTATTAGGGGCATGTTTTAAGATTACACAATCTCCAACTATTTTCACGGAGAGAAGCTCGTCTACACCATGATCAAATAAAGGATCTGTCACCCTATATTGTACCTTGTACCGTTATAACAATAATAATCTTTAACTTTTAATACCGGTCAACTTCATTTAAGACATCTAAGGTCTCCAACAGATTTCTATCTGAAGGATTTGTTGCCGACTTTCACACAATATTCTTACGTGCCTTATTTTTTCACCTCTCATCTCTTTCACTACTTCAAATATACCTGCTTTCAATAACCTTTCCTGACCATACAAATAGTTAAAATGATTTATTTTACCTTTGGGTGATCACTCCAATTGTATAATAAATACACATTAACAAAAATCCTTCCATTCCACAATACCTTTCATCTAAACATTAAACAAAACACATCACAATAATCTTCTATCACTTTCAACCATAATTCACTCTTGTCTTATTTAATATTACAAATCTATATGAACAAAAAAATCAAAACTTCTTGCAAGCAATTCATCCTGAATTTAAATTACAATACTAATCATATATATTTCTAACATTTCTTAGGTATTCGGTGTTCAACTAGAGTATTGAATTACATTTCGAAGAAATCATAATCATCGCATTGTTGTTATTCAATTCTAATATGGAACGCCGCGGTTGGTAACAACACACATTATAACATATGTCGCTGATCTCGTAAACATGTATGAGTGAAACGCTGCTACTAGGCTATGCAAATAATTACGTATCAAAAGAATTTATAATGTTAACACATACGAGCAACTTATATTTATAAATGAAATATATAGTTTTCTTTAAAATTTAGACAAAACATAATAAAAGAAACATAGGAACTTTAGAATTTAGAAAATAATTATACCTATTTATCATTGGCTTTAAATTCCCATAATCAGCAACTCGTACTTCTTTATATTTAAAATGTATCTAATCTACTAGATTATTTGCAAATTAATCGGTATTATTTTCAAAGAACATTATTATAAAATAAAACACGATGGGATATTTTGAATTGGAACAATTATAACATATTACCAAGCCAAGCGTATCATAAGATTCATAAGTTAATAATAACTATTAAATTATTAAGACATAATTGACCTGTCTGCTTACCTTATGCACTTATGAATGTTAAAAAAAAAACTTAAATTAACATTTAAAAGTTATGAAATCTTTAAAAGTTCTAATTAAAAATAAACACTATCACCACACCGTATTACGTCTTTTAGTCTTTATCTCACAAACACTTACTACACAGGCTCCATCCATATCGGAAACTAACTCCCGGCTGCTCCAACTTTGGACTCCAATTCGGCAGCCAGCAGTTTCATACATCCTCCGAGACGAACCACCCGGCACCCAGCAAATTTTTCTTTTGAACCAACCTCAATAGCGTCTTCCAGCATCTTCACGTGTTTGTTTTTTTTTTTTATATAATTTTGCCTCGTCTTGTTATTTTAATACAATCCTAACTCTTACGCGCAGCGCTGCCCAAAGGCAGCACTGGCAGGGTCGCCATGCAATGTGGGACACCGGGAGACGGAATGAAACTATGTGTTCGGTGTGCACTCCGAGTATATTGTATATCTCAAATGACTTACAACTAAGCTTATATACTAACTTATACCTATGTGTGAGAGAGGTTGGCTACACACACTACACAGTGTTGACAACAAATAATGACTACTTTTTTATGTTATATGTGTACAGGACAATCAGAACGATCAGGACGCTCACCTGATGGTAAGTGACACGCCTAACCATGACAGACTACTGTTATTAAGTTCCTACAACACTGTATCTGCCATGGTCACCGCCAGGTGTTCGAATTCAACGTCCCGTTCACTTATGACATGTGTCCAGAGAGATGGCAGTAACATGCGTGTGTCGCAGGATGTCGGTGATGGTGATGACGCAGTGGGACGGCGTGGTGAGCGTGTGGGACCTGCTCCGGCGCCAGCACGAGCCCGTGCTCACGATGCACGCCTGCGACGAGCCGCTGCTCAAGGTGGCCACCCACGACGCGGTACCTACGCCACTTGCCCTAACTCTTGATATAGGCATTGCATTCTAGGTCATTAATATTGCCATCAGCAACTTATAACATCCCACCGTCTCTAACACCCTGGCGCAGGACTACCCAAACAATGAACCTATCGACAAGAACAGAATTCTATTCCGAATAGGACAACTTCTCAGTTACTTGGTTCTAAACTGTCGCCGGAGCTAGATTTTTGGCTCCTATGGTTTGATACGTTTTACCATCGATACGCTAAAAAGAAGAAATTTATTCTAAATATTTTAGAATAGAACTGATAAGGAGGATACATAAAGCAACTTATCCAGTTTATTTCATGAGCCTATTTTCAATATAAGTAGCTCAGTGGATCTATCAGTCATTTGTCTCGTGCCTAGAATCAAGACGTAGCAGTAGCCAAATCAGTTGTCATTTGTAAGGCCATTGCAGAAGTGAATAAAAAGTGAAGTGATAACTTTCTCTATCAAATAAGATTATTTATTTTCTTTGTGCTACTAGTGATGTTGTAATGTCAGGGTTCGCTGGCGGCGCTCGGCAGCCGCAAGGGCAACGTGTACATGGTGGAGCTCTCTCAGTGCCTCACCGCCTCCGACAGGAATGACAAGGGACTGCTCACTGTCGTGAGTTGCTCACTTTCAATGTGTCTACCGACTACACTAGTAGTAAACCAGTAGTAGACTCAGTACTGAGTCGTCTAGGTAGATAGGTACTACCGCAGTGCCAGATATCGTGCTGTGAAATAGAAGTGTTTTGCACTTCTGTGTTTTGCGATAAGGGCACTGTAGCTAGTGAAATTACCGATTTATAAAAGACCTAACATCTGTTGTCTAGGGTGTCGGACGCAGTGCAGCATTGATGGAGAAAAATAACTGTTTATCAGTTATTGGTCTCCATTAATGCTGCTCTATTATAGTCAGGCGTATCCTAACCAGTAGGTGAGTGTCCTGACCGTCCTGTACACTTTGTAACATAAAAAACACAGTAGTGTATTTTCAAGTATAAGTTGTTTTCATTGTAGATCATAACCAGCAAGTGTTATGAAATGTTACGTGCATCGATAAAAGAAAATATTTTTTAACACGTTCTCTGCTAACGCGGTCAGTGCTGACCGTCAGTGTAGTTTCCCCTTAGGCTGATTAAAAATCATAAATCTGTTCAAAAAATGTTTATTATTTTTTTTGCTTATATCTATTTATCTTTTCCTCAAATGTTATTTGGTTGTAACTAAAATAAATTTGAGCCATTATTTATGGTAATAATTTACGTCAGGCAGCATTGACCGACGCGGCCTATAGGTTGCAAAAAGCAGTTTTCCGTTACGGGGGGCCGCGCGGGTCGCGGTGTCGGGTAGCTCATCGCACTTGCAGTTGCCGTCAGTATCTAGAGTTGAGACGACGTGCTTACCTACGTTACTACTGTGCTGTAGATATATTTGTTTTCAAAAGTATAATCACATATTGTTATCACCATGGATGAATTTGAAGATTTTGAGATTACGCAAGATATCCTAACACAAATTGACAACTTAGAAATCGATCTTCTCGATAAAACTTTAAACCTAAGTATCAGTGATGAAGAAAATATTCCACCCCCCCGTATGAACAATAGACGTTTGCGAATCATGTCCACAAGCGAGGGCAGTGAAGCCGAAATTGATGCCGCCATCAAAGATTTACAAGATACTTCATCGTCTAATTGGACAGATCCCAAAGGTAATCAACGGAATATAATTCCCTTTACTGAATGTTGTGGCATGCCGGTTTCTATTCGCACTTCAATGATTAACAAATCTCCAGCAGATTTCTATGCACTTTTGGTGACGGATAGCATTTTGCAAGAAATCGTTGATTGTACTAATGCTTTTGCTATAAATAAAATATGTAACATTGCTGAAGCTTCTAAAAATGCAAGAATTCGCTTTTGGTCAGAAACTAATATTTCTGAGATGAAAAATTTTTTCAGTTTGATTTTGTATATGGGTTTAGTAAAGCTTCCAAAACTTTCTGATTATTGGTCGACGGATAAAATTATGGGCCAAAATTTTCCTCGATCTGTTATGTCTAGAAACAGGTTTGAACTGCTCTTACAAATGATCCACTTTTCACACGACGACGATAATAACAAAACGGACAGACTTCACCGCATTCAAAATTTACTGGAGATGCTAAATATCAATTTCAAAAGAAATTTTATCCCCGGTCAAGAAATATGCATTGATGAAAGTATGGTTCCGTTTCGAGGACGCTTGATATTTCGTCAGTATAATAAGCAAAAACGCCATAAGTACGGGATTAAACTCTTCAAACTGTGTACACTACCTGGTTATACATTTAAAATAAATATATATGCTGGTAAACAAAACGAAGAAGTGAATGTCACGCCTCACAGAGTTGTAATGAACCTTTGCCAGGATTTACTCAATAAAGGACATTGTTATACACCGACAACTGGTACACAAGTGTACCCTTAGCCAGAGAGCTTCTGAAAAATGAAACACATTTAATTGGGACTCTACGTAAAAATCGAAAGCATTATCCCAAGGTAATCGTTACTACGAAGCTAAAAAGAGGCCAATTTATTGCTAAAGAAAGTGAGGATGGAATAACTGTCTTACGATGGAAAGATAAACGTGATGTCTTAGTACTTTCCACAAAACATTCAACACGTTTTGTGTCGTGACGAAACGTAATAAAACTAAGATGAAACCAGCTATTGTTGTAGATTACAACAAGGCTAAAGGTGCAGTGGATTTAGCTGATCAGATGGCAGCATATCAATCTCCATTAAGGAAGTCCCTAAAGTGGTATAAAAAATTGGCATTTGATCTCATTTTGAATGTCGCTATGGTAAACGCTTTAGTTTTGTATAAAAGCGTCACAAATAAGTCTAAACCCATAGTCGATTTTAGGAAAGAATTTCTAAACCTTCGGGCCGAACGGCAAGAAGAAAGCACGTTCTGCAGAAAAAAGTAGGACCTTCTTTAAAGGTTCGTCGGTCTTGCGTAGAATGTTATAAGAAAAATGTGTCTACATTTGGGCGTGCAAAAGCCAGAAATAAGACCAAAAAAGTGCCAACTTTCTGTAATGTTTGCCCAGACCAACCTTTTCTATGTATTGAGTGTTTTGCCAACGTTCATATATAATTTTATACATATTTTTCATGACTGTTTCTTTTTAATGGCTATTTATTATGTGCTTTAATATTGTTATGTACCAAAATCTTAAAGAAAGTTTCAGTGTTTTAAGTTTCATTTTTAGAAAATGAACATTTGTGTTATTTTTTTAATAAATTTTTATGTACGGTGATTGTTGATTTTTTTGTAAGTTCAATTTTTTTTTCAAAAACCAACTTGATATGAAGAAGCTATAGGGCCACGCGGGTCAACTAATATGAGATTTAGTTTGACAGCGCTGCTCAACGGCCTGTAACAACGAATTGAAAACCCTCGTAAAACGCGGTCATCACTGACTGACGTGGCTTGAACTGAAAGTCTATATGTCAACCATCACTGACCGACACGGCCTGGACAGGAAATAACTTTATTTTCTCGGCATAGAACGTGTTAAGGAGTCGCGAAACAAATTAATAATTTTTAAAGATATTGTATCCACATCATAATGATGTTTCATAGACCTATCAGATTGGCTCAAATTATAAGTAGTCATATAATTTTAAAACAAACTTATATCAGGTTTTCATTTAAGTATTTTACTCCCAGTAGATAAGGAAAATGATGAAGGTTTAAGAAGTTTGGTGTGATATGTATAGATGCTGGAGCGCGAGGCGAAACGCGAGCGCATCCTGGAGGCGCGCATGCGCGAGATCCGGCTGAAGATGCGTCAGGGCGAGGAGGGCAGCGCGGGGTCCGCGGGGGAACCCGAGCCCGCCGCGGACCGGGACCTCGCCGACGCCGCCGCTGACTACTTCGCCGCCGTCAAGAAGGAGATGGCCGCCCTGTGATACCTAACATGCATCACACAATTCCCGTCCGCAGCCGAACGTGGATGGTAGAACTCGCGGGGAGAATACTGTCCCGGCAAAACATTAGATGTTATTAGTATTGTCGACGTTTGTAACTGACACACATTGAATACAACACAATTTTCGGATTAAAGCTGTGTCTCCCGTGACTATGTTAGGTAACTGCAAATTCACCGAAACGTCGGGAAGCAAAATACGTTTTTTTTAAATTTACTGAGCTTGTATCCGAAAATTGTGATGTATTCAATTGATGCTATATTATTTCCGTGATAAGTCCTCGAGCGGATACGCCTCCCCCGAAAGGCGCCAGCCATCCCGCTCCTGAGCAGTCCGCATCGATCCCCTGCTCGCGACAACACGCTATAACACGCTGACATTATACTTTCATTACGAATGAACTAGATTTATACAGACACTTTGTAAAAATTGATTTTACTTTGATAAGATTACTTGTACTTTAATTAGATGTGCTTATTTATAGGATTTTATAATAAAAATGTAGTTTGACATTTCTGTTATTTTTGTACAACTCGTTCGCGATACACTCAGATAAAGCTGCTAATATTAACATTATTTAAATTCAGCAACTTAATTCACTCGTTCGTAATTATTGTAAAGCCATTTAGTTATCCTTTTGGAAGCATTTTAAATTATTAAAAAATAATAACTAACCTGATCACCAACGGTATTGGCTTCTCCATTATCTGATGATGCCAGAATACTGGTGCAGATGTACTGCAATATTTTTTGTTAAATACTTTAAATGTTATGATTGTACCTTTTGTTAACCTTACGGGAGTGACATTGTCAATGTATGACAAAACTCCTTTCAATAAATAAAGATAAAAAAAAAACCAACGGCCTGTGGCCGGTCGCCGCGCGTGGGTCGGAGCTATATTTACGCGACTATATTTACACCGCGGTCGGCGCTTGCGCAGAACTGCGCGCTATTTGACAATTGAACCGTATACTTGTACAATAATGTATCAGTCCTCTTGTTTTTGACGGTTCCAATGTTTTGTTTTTTTTTCCAAATTTAATGATGAATATTAATCAATAACAGCGAGCATTAAAATATATTTATTCATGTGCCTGTGTATCTACTATGTTATGTGAAGTATAATTTATACCTTAAAAACTATATCGAGTTTCAACATTGTCTGGAACAGTGATTCTATAACATCAGCCAGCATAGGAGACAGTTTTTTTTTGGGTCCTTTTTATGTCCATAATTAACATCAAGTGTATTACCGCAGTGACAGGTATCAACATAGATAATGATGTATGACGGAGCTAGCACGCCGTCCGAGTTTGGTGACCTTAAGTGCGCGGGCGGGGACGGTGACAATCGCTCGGGTGGCAGTGAGTGCGGCGATGCAGACGGGGACGATAACCACCGCTCGGTTGGCAGCGAGTACTCGTGTGCGAGCGGGGACGATGACGAGCGCTCTGATGGAGACGACGACGGGCGCTTGAGTGGCAGCGAGTACGCATGCGCGGGCGGGGACGGCAACGAGCGCTCGGCTGCCAGCGAGTACGGCGACGCGGAAGACGACGAGGGCTCGGGTGGTGGCGAGTGCGAATGCGCGGACGGATGCTGTACGTGCAGCGGCGGGTGGGGCGGGTCGGGGGGGCTGTCGGCGGCGGCGCTGGCGCCAGTGTTGCGGCGGCTGCCGGCGCGGACGGTCGCGCGCGCCGCCGCCGTCTGCCGCGCCTGGCGACACGCCGCCGCCGCGCCCGCCCTCTGGCGGTCACTGCTGCTCCACGCCCTCACACAACTACCCGACAGGATCGACACGCTCTACGGTATATCTATCTCTGTCTTGCTCTCGTCAACCTAAAACTGTACTAATTCGATGGTACATAATAGTGAGTGTTAATATCATGTCAATATGACATCGGAGTCTACATCATCATCACACATAAACACCTGATGTAGGGTTTGGAGTCAGCATGACTTCTTGTTATATCTCAGTAATATGTTTGGTTTTTTAATTACGCGTACCTACCTACAGCTTTAAATATCATCAAGTCACACAAAAATTTATACATTCAGACAAACATTCCGTATTCGCTAGATGCAAGAGCCTCGTTCGTTATCGAGCAGTATCCTTATTAAACTCACTATAATATAATGGTTTACGGTTGTAGAAAATAATGCTTGGCGTGACGAATACGTGCGCATGCATGCACCTTGGAAACTGTGCGCGCGGATCGGCGTGGCAGAGGCGGGTCTTGAGGCCGCCGGGACCGGGATTGGGAGCGGGGCCGGGGCTGGGGCCGTGGTTGGGACAAGTGTTGAAGCTGCGACTGAGACCAGGGCCGGTGGCTGGGGCCCAGGCGCGGGGCACGCGGCCCTCGAGCACGCCGCGCTGTCGCCCTGTGGCCGCCGCCTTGCGCTCGCTACTGCTGATGCCGAAGTCATCGTAATTATTGCACAATTTATTATTAAAATGCGGTAAAAAAGGAGTGGAATTTTTGAGAACTTCACATATTGAATCATATTAACACAGGATGTTGGATGCTTTGGCTTGCATTTGGTTTAGTAAATGGACGTCAGATTAACTTATTCAGCTTAAACCTGGAATATATGTAGTTGACTGCTCTTCAAAAAAAATTTACGCTGATATTGCTCAGGAATTAATTTTCTCCGCGATACTCATCTTGGAAATATTGGGTATGGTGATGATAATGTCATTAGTACCATAAAGCGCCATAAACATGGATATTAAAGATATCTTGATACACCCAACGTTCGATGATTTGAGTGTATCATGACATCATGTCTGCAACTAAACATAATTAAGATCATGGATAATGGTGTATGACGTGCAGATATGGGAGATCTGCGAAGACGGGCAGTGGCGAGAGACGGCGCGGCGGGGGATGCGCGCGCACGGCTGGGCCGGCGTGGCGCGCGTCTCGTGGCCGCCCGCGCCCCCGGCGTGTCCCCCGCCCGCGCCCGCCCCTGTACCCGCGCGTCTGCTGCTGGCCGGCCCGCTCGCTCTCTCTACCCGCTGGGAGATGCTCGTACTGCAGCAGGGTACGCACTTCGAACATTGTATTTTCTGCTGTTAGCGGAACATTATTTCGTCACGAATTTAAATTAACCGCTCTTTTATGATTGTGATCTAGATTTTAATAATTTAAAAATGACCACAGTTTTGGGAGGGTTTGTCGCAGATATTTAAGGTGATGGTGGTATTTTGTGTGAGTGCAGAGTGTGTGGGCGGGGCGTGGCAGGGCGCGAGTCGCGCGGGCGCGGGCGCGGGCGGCGCGGGGTGCTGGGCCGGCGCCGCCGCCTTCCTCGCGCTGCAGCCGCGCCGCCTCGCGCCCAAACTCTACACCACCACCGTCTGGCTCAACGCCGCCACCCAGGTACCACACACACACACACACACACACATTACTGACATACACAAGCTGAAATCACGATTACCAACAGCAATATTTTTCGAGTTAACGCCTAAAAGTTTCAATTATTATCGAGTTGCATCAGATAACACAGATTTTTATTTATATAAGCCCTTAGCGGTTTAAAACGAAAAACAGCCCTCTCTGCGGACATTTTATATAAATTCTCTATCATTTCAAAAAGATACGATGCCAGAAACCGGCAGATTATTATTCACAACCACATGCAAATTGCAACATGAACACCTTGTATACTCGAGAGCTAAACAGGGACTGTTGAGAAAAAGTCCATTTTTTTGTTGGCACAGTTGGAGCGAAATACTTAAGTTATCAATATAAAGCCAGAAGTCGGGACTAACATTAATGAAATCAATTTTAACAAAGACCCTGATGGGAGCCTTGCGGCACACCTGATGTCATTTAAATATGCGAAGAGTTGTAACCCGTAGCACTCAAGCAACGGATTGAACTTTGTTTTCAAGATAGGAATCTACCTACTGACAAAAGTTCTGATGCATGCCATAGAAATTAAGTATAATACATAGCAAAAAGTTTTCATTTTGTCAAAAGCCTTAACAAAATTCGAATCAATAATATCCAATTGATCAACTTTTGCGAATTTCTTGCACAAAAAAATATTTTGATGCTTATAACATTTCCACATGGAAAGACCCTTGAAAATTCTTCGCAATCCGTTTATTGTCTCATAATTTTTGTTTCATAATTAGGGAAAATACGTCTTACCAGCTTATTTCATATTTTATTTTGTTTAAAGAAAACTATTGAAAATATCTTTATTATGCAAATAAACGGTTTAGTTTGAATGTTGTCATAAGTATAAATACGTCCTACCTTTCCATTCGTGGACGATGGTCTAACAAAATAAAAATGTTGTTTTCAGGAGACGCAATCTGAGTATGCAGGTGTGACAACACCTCTACTGCGCGTGTTCAACGAAGACGCGGCGACCATCACGTGAGCATACACGCCGCACACCCGGGGCCCGCCCCCAGGCCCCGGCCATTGGGGCCCCGACCCCGGCCCGCGTCCCCGCCGAGGCTAACGTCCCGCGTGTCCGCAGGCACGTGGCGGTGGCGGACGTGCCGGCTGACGCGTGCGCCGGGCCCCGCACCAATGACCAGGTATTAATAATAAAGTACCCTGTTTTCTAACACAAAGTACCTGAATTTTAATAAACGCGTCTTTTATCCTGCCGAACGGGTGATTGGTTAGTTTATCGGCAGTTAGACTTCTTTGTGTCTATCTAGTTCACACTGGATCAGTGTAGCAAATTCTGAAAATCTTTTCAATAACAACAAGCACTAAGGGGGTTCTTGATGCAGCTGTGACCTTTCGGGTGTAGTTACGTAGTAGTATCCAAATCAGGAATTTGGTTATCCGCAAGAGAATGAAAGCTTGCCGGATCAGCAAGTTTAAGTGCCAGTGGACCAGCAGTACATTGTCGCAGAGCCGGTGGCCAATGGAGCAGGCGAGTTCTCAAATGCAGACCGCGCCTTCGCAAACGTAGCGTACAATGCCCAGATTCTTGCTAAATATCGCTTAAAGACGTATGACGAAAAAAGGTATAAATGGAGTTTCTTAACAGCTCCCAATTGCAATTACAGTGCGAGGAAGGGGCGAGGGTGGCGACGCTGGTGGCGGTGTTCGGCGGGGAGCGCGGCGCAGTGCGCACGTGGCGCGTGGTGTCGGTGCGGCCGCCGGCCGTGCGGGCCGCGGGCACCCTGCGCGAGCTCGCGGCTGCGCGCGCCGCCCGCCCGCCTCGCCGCCCGCCCCCGCCCGCCGCCCGCCCCCCCCGCCTCGCCGCCCCGCCCCGCGCCCGCCCCGCCTCGACGCCGCGCCGCCTCGGAGGATGACGTGCGCGCACTCTGCGTGCCGCACGACTATGAGTGCCGGCTGCCAGCTGCGCTTGTTGGACTCTATGTGCAGCCAGAGTGAGACACGACAATCCTTTCTTTATTAATTTGTATTTTGGGTTTTTTATTTAGTGAGAGTGGAAGGTGGGCACTCTTTTTTTGCCTGAGAGTGAGTCTCGTATTCGCTTACAGTGTGTCTTATGAAACGGCTGATTAATTAAAGACGCAAAGTTAAATGTTCTCAATTTCATTAATTGTTCGTATTTTCTGTTGCTAACCGAAAGGTACTTGTTGTTGTTTTTGTCTTAACTCAAATTCAAATTCAAATTATTTATTTAGTACCTAGTTTTACAATATCTTTATTACGATTGGGGATTTCTTTTAAGTAAAAAATACTTGTGTTAGGTATCCCCGCTCTCCATAACAATGTTTTTTCAAACAGATACTAATAATTAACAAATATGAAATTATACAATGCTAGAAAAGAATACATAAAACTAAGAGTGAGAACTAGCCCGTAAGCTGTGTGTGTGTGTGTGTGTGTGTGTGAGTGTGAGTGTGTGTGTGTGTGTAGTGTTGATATTAGGTACAATATAAATTCATTTAAAACTATTTATTCAATATTATTTTATTTAAGAAATGCTTCGGTTTTATCATAATTCCATGTCTTTAGTAATGCTGTGAGATTAAGTTTGCATGTATAATAATTAATCGGATATATATTTAAAATTTTGTTTATATTATTATATAAGTAAGCTGACCGTGCTTTAAGCTGTCTCTTCGCGTATTCTGTGTTGACCTTAGGAGTAGGGACTACGTTAAATTTGCGTCTTCTGGATAATTTGGAAGAATCATAAGGCAATGTTCGATGGACCTTCAAAGTTATACAGAGAATATACAGTTGGCGAATCGATAGAACATCACAAATCTCGTAGAGGTTTGTGATGTTCTATCGATTAAAAGACATTACTTTTAATTAAAAAACTAAAGGGTTTAAAAGACATTACTTTTAATAACGCCCTTTGCGCTCTTTCAAGCTCCAAAAATTTTATTTTACTAGCACCTCCCCAGACGGGGATACAGTAAGCTAGGAGCGATTGAGCCAGGGTTATATATATTTGTTTTAATAGCTTTTTATCAGCGATATACCGAAGGTTTCTAAAAGTCCAGATAAGTTTTCTGATTCTGCCCATCATTGTTTCGATCTGTGCATGCCAGGATAGCCTCTGATCTACAACGACTCCCAAGTATTTCGTATTAGTCACTTTACTGATAGCTTTACATGAACAATGTACACATTGGTTGTCGCATTCATGAATAATTACTTTAAAATTACTGTCAGGTTGTGAAGAATCATATTTTGTGAAAGCTACATAATTTGTTTTTTCTAAATTTAGCGTCAGTAAGTTCGTTTTCAACCAGATCGATATATCCGCCAGTCCTACCTCTGCAGCATTTCGTACAGATTCCCAAGTTGTACCAACAAAGACGATGGCAGTATCATCTGCATATGAGAAAACACGTCCTGCTTTGATGTTTATATTACAGAGACTATTGATGTATATTAAAAATAGAGTTGGGCCTAGCACGCTGCCCTGTGGTACACCATATGTTACGCTGCTTTCACTGCTAGTATATTCTCCAATTTTCACTTGTTGTGATCTTTACTTCAGGTATTCCGAAAACAGTGACAAAGCAATGCCTCTAATGCCAATATCCTCCAACCGTTGTATAAGAATCGGGACAGAGACAGTATCAAAGGCCTTTTTCAGGTCCAGGAATACGCCAATACATTTCTGTCCACTGTTACACTATCTGCAATATGAGATGTTACTGCTGAAATTGCATCTTCGGTGCAGAGGACCTGCCGAAAACCGTATTGCGATTCCGACAGAAAGTTATTTTTATTTAATATTTTACAAGTCGTATATTTATTAACTTTTCAATAACTTTAGATATCCCAGTTAAAACTGAGATTGGCCTATAGTTAGATACTTCACTCTTGTCACCATTCTAATACACAGGTGTGATCATTGCTTTCTTAAGCCCAGCAGGAAAGGTTCCTTGCTGAAAACATAGATTGGCCAGATGTGATATTATGGGCACCACTACTTCGTTTGCTAATTTTAAAAATCGAGTGCTAATCATGTCCCAGCCCGGAGAACTTTCAGATTTTAGACTCATAAGGACACGGTATACTTCTTCGGGATCAGTCTCCAGAAAGAAAAAAGAAGCCACTGGACAGCTGTGAGACCCATTCGGATAGCCAACTTTATGAGTGGGAGCGGGTTTTATATTTTGAGCTAAAGTTTCGCCGATGCTTGCAAAGTAAGAGTTACATGGTTCACTGCTGATTTTGGGTTACTTTGCGATTTAAGTAATTCCATATTATTAATTCTATTTGAGTTTCTACTCGTTATGTTATTTATAGTTTTCCATAAGGTCTTTGAATTTGTCTTATTTCTTTCTAAAAGCTCTCTTTCGTATTGGATCTTCAACTTTCTAATTAGGTTAACGCAAAAGTTACGGTACCTTCTGTAAGTTATTTTCAAAACTTCGTTAAATGGGTCATTTCGTAGTTTACTTTGCATGTCATTTCTATTCCGAATACATTTGAGGATACCGGTTATAATCCATGGTTTAATCAAACGATTCTTAGAGGATATACGGGTTGTGCTAGTATGATCAAGAATGCATCGTTGTATTTTTGTAATAAGCGTATTTGTTAGTTCTGAAGGATCATTACATAAAAGAAGGTCATTCAGATTACTTTCCTTTAGCGACAAGACAGCCTTTTCATAGTTAGTAGTGGTTTTGTATTTCGCTTTATATGTCACACGTTTTATTGCACTACTTAATTTCAGTAATATCATATGATGGTCAGTAACGGTGCTATCAAATACTATTATAGACGCAGTAAACACACTGCTATCCATTTTTAATATAAAATGGTCTAAACAGGTGCGTTGTCTCGTAGGCAACGTGTGGCCTGGTAGAAGGCCATGCATTGCAAGCATATTAAGATATGTTAGTCTATTTCATTCTCGCTAGATCCGGCCAATCGATCTGAATTAGTGTTGAGATTTATGTTGATGTCGCCAGTGATAAATTAACTTGTGTGAAACATTGAAGCTCATAAACGTTTTCAAAGATTCCAGTAATATACATTTTATATACTAAGTAACATTTGATAGATTTTATAAATTAATAATACAAACAATATAATATTATAAAAGCATGCAAACAAAAATTCAAATTTAAGATATGCGTTTTTGTTATTTTTTTTTGTTATTACTATCATGACAAAAGGTGATCTAGAATGTATAATAATCTAAATTTTTATAGTTCAACTAGAAAGAAATGTTTGTGTAAGTCGAAAATATAACAAGGTGTATGTGTGTGTGTGTGTGCAGCGCGCGCGCGGTGTGGGTGTGTGCGGGCGGGCGCGGGGGCGCGTGGTGCGTGTCGCTGCCGGCGCTCCGGGTGCTGCGCCGCCTCGCCCCCGCCCCCGCCGCCCCCGCTGCCCCGCCCCGCCGCCGGGACCCTCGCGCACTACGTCTACCCCACCATAGCCGGAGAATACTTCCTCGCGTAAGCTCCTTATATATTTGCTCCTGTCACCTACACACAAATTGGTGTTATTTACAAAATGTAATGTCCAGTAAGTAATATAATAATGAATGAATAATAAATAATTATATCAGTATTAAAATTAATTTTCCAAAGAGTATAGAAGGTATAATAAATAAGTACAATCATCATCAGCTCATTAAACGTCCCACCGAGGGGCACGAGCCTACCCGTATAGGGTGATTAGGCCTTAGTCGTCCACGCGGGCCCAGTGCGGATTGGACGACTTCACACACAACCTTCGAATCTCTTCGCAGGTGTGCATGAAGGTTTCCTAACGATGTTTTCCTTCACCGTAAGAGCGTCGGATAACGTACATATATTTTTCTCAGCCCTCCCGGTAAGAAGGCGACAATCCACACAATTGAGCCACCGACGCTCTAATATATATAATAAATAAGTACAAGTTGTGCACCAACTAATACGACATATTACATATGACACAGATTTAAAGAAAGTACTTCTTAATGGATACTTGAATGTCGTAACTGGTTACGTGACTTTACATCGTATTCTCATTATTCTCTTACACCGACATTATTTAATTTCGAAAAAGACCTTATAAGAAAATAGAGATAAAAACCTATCGCAGGCCCGAGGGCGGTCGGTCGGGCGCGGTGCTGGCGTGGTCCCTGCGCTCCGGCGCCGCGCTGGGCGCGCTCGCGCACGCCGCGCCCGCCCTCGCCGCGCTGCCGCCGCCCGCCCTAGCGCCGCCCGCCCCAACACACGCGGGCGGAGCCTCGGCGACCACTGCACAAGCGCTGGCGTCTGCGTCGACCGCCACCGCGTTCGTGCTCGCCTCTGACCACATATACGTAAGTGTACAATATTATTTCCAAGATGTCTTGAAGAATGTTTTTATTTATGTTGGTAAAGTTAGATTATTAAAATTACTTAAAGTGGGCTTACATTAGTGTTTAACTAATACACACCGATATTTTTTATTAAGAGGAACATAGTAACTTCGTCATTATTTAAACATTTAAAAATACGCAATTAAATACTGTATTAGTAAATATTAAATATGTAATACAATAAGAATACAACATTTATTGTACCTGCAAGGTATATCTGCTTGTGAATTTTCAAGGGTAAGTAATGCATTTCCTCGACAATAAAGATAACGTAAAAATTCATTTATAGGTTTGGAAGAGCAGCGCTACGCCGCAAACAAGTTGGGAGAAGAAAGATTACTCACTAGAATAAGAAATATTTATGTAAAAAACTTTTTACAAAAATAAATTCAATCATTTAAAAATATAATTTGTTTCATAATTTAAAAATATCAAGCACCATAGTTCCGTTTATGAATGTATGGCGAAGCCTCCTAGTTTTTATGAAATCGCGATGGCGTGCGCGGTGTAGCGGTCAGTCGTTGACAGGCACAGGCTAGAGATGGCAGCTCGGATCGCATTGGGGCACGTAGCGCGGCGGCTGGCGAGATCGGCCGCGCGCCCCCGGCTCCCCGGGTCGCCGGCGCCCCCGTGTCCCCCCACCGCCGCGCCGCCCCCGTGTCCCCCCGCCGCGCGCCGCCCCGTGTCCCCCCGCCGCCGCGCCGCCCCCGTGTCCCCCGTGCGCGCCAGCCCCGCGTCCCCCGTGCCGCGGCGCCCCGACCCCGGTGGCGCGCGCGCTCCGCCGCGTGTGCTGTCCGCCGCGCGCGGGACTCGCGCCGCCATGCCCCGACCGGCCCTGTGCGCCCACGCTCTCATGTACACAAAGGGATATGGTTTGTACAAACTTTGGCAACCTTATTTAAACATTTCATACTAGGATAAATTTATTATTGTTAAAATTCACATATTATAATGACGTATAAAAATTAACAATGCAAATATCGAACTCAATTCAATAAACGAGTCAATTGTGGTCGGTCCAATAATAATAATATAATTTATACTGTCATATGAGACGTGTCGGATTATAAAAGACAATGATGGAATTAATGTGAAGTATGTTTTTAAATCATTTGTATTCAGATTAAAACGAAGAAGCAGTACCCACCTGTAGCTACGGTAGGGTGCGGCGCCGACCGCGACGCCGTGGCCGTGCGTCTAGCGCTGGCCGAGCGCGCGCGACGCGCCGACTACGAGCGCGAGGCGGCGCGGGCCGCCCGCCCTAGCGCCCGCCCGCCCCCGCCCGCGCCCTACGCGCCGCCCGCCGCTAGTGGCGAGACCGCGCGCGCCCCGCCCCCGCCCTGCGGGCCCGGGCGCACGCCACCGCCCGACCGCACTGTCTCCGTCGCCAGCGACAACAAGTGCTCCGTGCGCGCCCCCGACCACCTCGACCCTTGCGCCCACCTGCCCAAAGTGCTCATCGAAATAGACCGCAGCGCGCAGACCGAGCCCCCCGGCGAGCGCGCCCCCGCCCCCGCGGGCCCCCGGGCGCGGGGCTCGTGCGCGCGCCGGCCGTGCGACACGAGGGGGGCGCGACGCGCGGGGGACCGCGGCTGGTGCGACACAGCGCCGCCGCCGCGCCCGCGCCCCACGCGGTGCCGACACCCCACCCTCGCGGAGAAGCTCCGACGTCGCAGCCCCGGCCCGTGCTCTCACACACGCTCACCCACCTACAAGCGAGGCTTCCACACGACCGTCTTTAATTTCGATCCGAATCGAAATACCGAATCACCCGCGGCCGACAAAGCCGACGCTGAGAATTTGATGAAAGTGTTAAAAGAGCGCGCGGAGCTGTTGGAAGCCGGTCGCGGTCGCGTCGTGCCCGGCGAGGCCCAGGCCCCCGCGCCGGTGGCGGCCGGCCTCGAGCTCCCGGTACCCGCGCGCGCCTCCACGGTGCGCGTGCGCGTGTCGCTGGAGGGCGCGCGCGACTCCGGCCCCGCCGGTGTCGACCGATGCTCCAAATCGACCTGCAATGGAGATAAACACGACCCATGGCTTTCTATTAAAACTCTCCATAAAAAATTGGCAGCACGTCGTAAAAGCGAAGGTGCGAAGCCGTCCCGGGGGCCCGAGAGCGAGGCGCCGCGTTCCCCGGCGCCCGGACCCACCCCCGCCAACCCGTGCCAGCCGGCTAGGAAGCCCACCCGGTTCTCCATCCCGAATGAAACTGAAACTCTTCTCCCAAACAAAATTGTTTACTAAATAAGTTTTTAATAAATGTTGCCGTGCCTGTCTTATTATTATTTTTTCTTAAACAGAGTACCTGACCTTTATTAATATATCCTACACGGGCTCAAACTCAAAGTCAAATCCATTATTTCAAATTAGGCTTACAAAAAGCACTCATGAACGTCAAAAAAATACAAAAATATAATAAAAAAACAATTAAAATACTAAACTAAAAAAAATAATAAAACAAAAATTATTGATCCAAAACAAATAAAAGCTATGTTATTATTTTTTAATTAAAAAGGAACCGCCTTCAAAAAATGAACTGAAAAGAATAAAATAATTTCTATTATATACGTCACCTCTATTTTAATGTTAAATAAGAAAAACCATGTATTAACGGTGGTGAACATCGTGAAAACACTCATGCTATTAGGCTCTCCGAAACAATTATTCATATATTTTTAAAACGTTCCAGACGCTCTCCTGATGGTTAGTGAGACGCCTGACCATGGCAGAGCGGCATTTAAGGGACCAACAACTGATAAATAGTTATTATTCTACGACAGTGCTGCACTACGTCTAACACCAGAGACAACAGATGTTAGGTCTCTTAAACCCGGTAATTTTACTAGCTACAGTGCCCTCATCCCGAAACACAAAAGTGCGTAATACTTCTGTTTCACGGGGCGATATCTGGCACTGCGGCGGTACCTAACTAAACGACTCAGTATCGAGTCTACCACCTAGTAAACTTATTCTTAGTAACTTATACAGGCCGCGTGTACCCTTATGATAAAGATGATAATGGCTATAGGCTATATATAATTACACTGAGTGCAGTAAGAGCAATAAGGATGAATGTTTTATAAAACCACAGGGTTTCTTTTCCTACTGAGGGCTTCGGCTGCGTGCGCTGCATAAACAGTTAAAGTATCGTAAAAGTCATGTATGACAGTATAATTCCACTTTAAAAGTTCTAAAAAAAGTCTACACTATAACCTTTTTATTGCTAACCAAATTTGTTCTAAAATAATGCATTGTTTGCGAAGGTGTTTTCATAAACATCATATTAATTCTTATCCAAATAAATACGATATTCATTACAAGTATTTCATGGAAAACAAAAATACTTTTAACATCAATCGAATTAAATTAACATCTTAGGAGATATCGCAGTTTTAACACACCTATATGAAAGGATTAGCGGGTCAAAGTTAGCGTTAGCACAGAGTTACTATATTAATTAATAATAATAAAATTAAAATACTAAATCCTTCTCCTGAATGTAACAAATACTTTACCAAAAACCGCATCGAGATTGCTTCAGCCAGACGCGAGACAATCGCGGACAAACATACATACATACTAACAGGTCAAACTGAGAACCTCCTTTTTTGAAGTGGGTTAAAAATATGAATATTGATACTTTGAAAAAAAAGCGCCTCAGTGGTTTGGCCTATGCAGAAAGAAGCACCCAAGAAAACTCAACAGCAGCCTTTTTTAAATTAAAACAATTCGTGAATTCTCTAGCATGACGCAATATAAATCCTAAATTTTGGTACGCCTTCTTGCAAATCTTAATGATGTGGTTACGAAAATTAAGGTTGGGAGTAAAAATAACGCCAAGGTCTCTTGTCTCTGTCACTCTGCACATCGAGACTCCATTTGCCTTATAAGCGTAGATGATCGGCTGCTTGGATAATGTGAACGACATAACCGAGCACTTTGAAAAATTAAAAAGCAGTCTATTTTCACGGCTCCATTGCACTACCCTATCTATGTCTTCCTGCAGTCTATCACAATCAGTTGCATTCCGGATTACTCTTGACAATTTTAAATCATCTGCGAAAAGAAGGCATACCGACTCCCTGACGACATCTGGCAGATCGTTAATCATAAGATTAAACTCCAGAGGTCCCAAATTACTTCCCTGACTTATGCCTGACCGGGTATAGTAAAGGTCTGATTTCTGGCCTGCCCAATCGACATATTGCTGTCTGTCTTTTAAATAACTAGCAAAGAATGACAGAGTTTTTGGGGTAAAGCCCGTTGTAGCCAGTTTACTGAGAAGCACATCGTTATCAACGGTATCAAATGCCTTCCGGAAGTCAAAGTATGCGACATCTACTTGTGCTCCAGAGTCCAATGCTGGCACTAACTGAGTCATTAAATGCAACAGGTTGCTTGCAGTATTACGTGCCGGACGAAACCCATGTTGGGCTTCAGAAAGTTGGGTCCTTACTTGGAAGTATATCATGTGATATAAAGCGGACTCAAATACTTTGCTGGCGTATTTAAAACAGCTACTGGCCTGAAGTTGCATATATTAAGACCACCTCCCCCCTTAGGCACCGGGACTACCCGTGTTAACTTCCACCGCTCCGGAAATAAATTATTTTCAAGGCAAGTGTTAAAGATATGCCTAAGCGGCTCCTCTAGCACTCTGCAGCAGTCCCTAAACACGAAAGGTGGAATTCCGTCCGGTCCTGAGGAATGCTTCGGTTTTAGTTTGACCAACGCTCGCCTTACATCCTCCAGCTGCAGCTTATCCACATGCACTCTTGCTGCACTAGTTTGCCCCGATGTACTTGCCAAATTTACATCCAGTACTGGTTGCTCTGGGTAATACACTGAGCTGAAGAACTCGGCAAACTCCTGACACATTCCACCTTTGTAAGAGTATTGCCATCCTTAACCAGACATCTTTTACTTACGTCGACCTCTTTGAATTGACAAACTGCCAGAAAGATTTTGGGTCGCTTTGTAGTTTTGACTGCACACAATCCCTATATCTATTGTGAGCATGTTCAACTGCCTTTTTTACCTCAGTCCTACACTTTGCGAATTCCTCATATACTTTTTTAGACTTGCTCTTATGTAATTTGTTTTTTAACCGAATTTGCGATATAATATCAGCAGTATACCACGTAGGATACTTAAACTTGGTAACCTTTTGAATTTTCCTAGGAACACAATCGTTAATAACCTTTTCAATGTAATAAAACAAATCAAGAGCCTCGTCAGGATTTTTGATCATATACAAATCACTCCAATCGATATTTGCAAAACTGTTATACAAAAGGGGAAAATTGGCCTTTCTGAAATTCCATTCGCACTCGATTAAATATGGCACCTGTTCACTCTCTCCGGTTTGTAAGTTTTGTTTAATTGAGGAAATTGTTATTAACAGTGGCGGATGGTGGGCATCTACTGGTCTGAAGCCATCTGTTTCACTAACCAAAACATTGCCACGCACACTACCTCCGATTAAAACTAAGTCCAGCTGTCTATCATTACAATTCGGTATGCTGTTACTTTGACTGAACTCACAAAAGGACAAAAAGTACTCATAGTAATTACTAACATCCATACTAGCTGAATACAAGTTAAAGTCTCCCAATACAATGACATTATTATGATATTTTACACATATCTTTTCGATAATACAAAACATTATCATATACTCATTAATATGAGCATTCGGTGGAATATAAACTACACAACAAGCGAATAAAAACCTATTCCTTAATAAAACTGATGCACAAACCATTTCAAAACAACAAGATTTAATTTCAATAGCATCAGGGATCGGAATACTGCGTAATTCATATTCAGGAGATGCTATTAAGCATACACCGCCTTGCTTTCGACCATCCTCTCGGTCACAACGTATTATTTGGTACTCAGGGGGAATAAGTTCGGCATCATTAATTGATGCATTACATCCTGTTTCCGTGATCCATACTAATATTATAAATGTGAAAGTATCTCTGTCTGTCTGTCTGTCTGTCTGTCTGTTTGTTACGCTTTCACGCCTAAACGGCTCAACGGATTTTATTGAAACTTGGTATGTTGATAGTAGGTAACCTAGAATAGGTTTTAGGCTACTTTTATTCCCGTTTTCACCCCCCACTCCCCTAAAATGGGGGTGGGAAGTTTGTATGGAACATCCCGCAATTTTGGTAGTACGACGCTGAAATTCGGTATGCGGATTATATGTCACAAAAAAAAAATATGGCATATATTTTTTTTCAAAAATCCACCCCCAAACCCTTCAAATAGGGGATGAAGTATCATATCCGATTTTTCGCAGTTTTAAGGTAAATTTATTGAAACTTGGTATGTTAGTAGTAGGTAACCTAGAATAGGTTTTAGGCTACTTTTTGTCCCGTTTTCACCCCCCACTCCCCTCGAATGGGGGTTGGAAGTCTGTATGGAACATTCCGCAATTTTTGTAGTACGACGCTGAAATTTGGTATGCGGACTGTTTGTCAAAAACGAAAAAATATGGCATATATTTTTTTCAAAAATCCACCCCAAACCCTTCAAATAGGGGATGAGGTATCATATACGATTTTTCGCAGTTTTAAGGTACATTTTATTGAAACTTGGTATGTTGATAGAAGGTAACCTAGAATATATGTATTATATATATATAATATATGTGTGTGTGTGTGTGTGTGTGTGTGTGTGTGTGTGTGTGTGTGTGTGTGTGGATTATATATATATAGAGAAAAAAAACAGAAATTTTACCCAAAAACCTTTATACTGATATAATACATAAATATATATGTAATTAGTGATGTATAATGAAAATGAAAATGAAAATAAAGTGTTTATTCAGTTTAGGTCCTTATAGGACACTTATGAATGGCAAATGAAGCTACCACTGGTTCGGGAGGTAGTTTTCCACTGAGAAGAAACCAGCAAGAAACTCAGTAGTTACTCTTTTCAAAAAAATTGTGTTGAATACAGATTCATTTGTAATCAAAATAATTATATATGTATATATATGTTTTTTTTTGAAATAGACCCCAAAACCTTTAAAGGTGTGGGGGGGAAGCCTATGTATAGTTATATATATCCACAAAATTGACCCCGAAACCTTTTGAATTGGGGGAGGGGGAGGGAGGGGATCCGTTTTTGGAAATGGACTCCAAAACTTTTAAACTTGGGCGGGGGATTCCTATGTATAGTGATATATATGAATACATAATTTTCTTTAGAAGTTGAAACAGTTTACAAGGTAGAAAGCTAAAAAAAGTATGATGGCTATTTGTCATGAACAATAAATCTTGCATATTGAAGTTTTTGCAAACCGGCCTTTAAAGCCTTAAATAAGAAAAAGAAGAAGCAGTGTTGAAATTATTCTGTTTTCGTTACCAAGTGGATGGCTCCACTTTCCTGGTAACGAAAACAGAATAATTTTGTCATCCCGAATTTAACGCGGGCGAAGCCGTGGGCAAAAGCTAGTAGCTAATAAATCGGAACCAGCAGCCTGAATAAACGATAAGAAGCTGGTCGTTTTCGTTCGTAAACCTCTGACATTCTGGTAATGTATTTCTGTGTTCTATATGCATTCTGACGATAGGCATCACGTTTAGTTGTTATGTTCATGGTTTCGACGATCTTTATTTATATTTCTCAGCCTCTCTGTCCTTACGAAAACTCTGACGCCATGGCCTTATGCATATATCAGCCGCCCAATTGTCTGTCTCCAAGACCACGCTAACCAATCTTGCTGGTGTTCCTATTTTAAATGATGCATACATGCCCCGCGAATTTAGCTTTTCCACTGTGCATACAGACTCCTTGCAGATGTGTGCTAGATGAGCCTTCACCTGTTCAGCGTTAGTACCCTGTTTAACATAAAATAAATGCAGATATTTCCACCGCTCCAATGCTTCAAGCGGAGTCGCTCTCGGGACTGCCGTTCCCCGAAGAACCGCAGGAAGTGAAGCTCTTTGACGTTTTTTCTTTACTTCCGTCCATGGACCTACCTCCCCAGAGACCTGATCTTTTCCATCGGCAATGGAAACTCCCTTCTGTGGTATAACTGAAACGGATGATTTTGCTTTCCGTGCCCTAGATGATGTCATATCGGATGCCAGATGTGGGATAGATGATGATGCCCTACTTTCCTGCATTTGATTCGACAAAGCATCTCCGTCATCCCTAGGTATTGTTTTCAATAACGTAACCACTCCATCTGTGGGTATCCCTTTACTATCCTTTAACTGTAACATTTCATTTACTTTGTTTTCTAATTTGCCTAATTGATGGGAAAAAGAATCAAATTTTTTCGAAATCTCAGACTGAACTGTTAACAAATGGTTATCAAATAATTGTGTAATCTTGGCAGTCATGCGGCTTTCAAATTCCCTCTGGCAACATTTTAATTCATTTATAATGGATGTGCGTATCGTCTCAAGTGCGGTATCCGCAGTGTACTCACTTCGACCCACAACTTGTGTCAGCCGCGTCCCAGTGCGCATCGTAACGTTATCCACGCTGGACATAGGTATATCCGCTGGACAATCACTTGCGATACTGATGTCATGTGCATGATACGTTGACCGCACCGGCGTAGCTGAATTATCCCTTTTTGGCATTTTACTGCGACACTCCATGCACAACCAAGATTTTTTATATTCCGCTGATAGAGAGGAATACACTTCATCAGTAAAATTAGCGCACGATGAATCAAAAGTTTGTTTACATTTGCTGCAATTCATAAATATCTATATATATATAATTATTTTTCGGAAATGGACCCCAAAACCTTTAAAGTTGGGGGTGTTATCACAGTTTACAAGGTAGAAAGCTAAAAATAAGTATGAGGACTATTTGTCACGAATAATAAATCTTGCATATTTAAGTTTTTGCAAATCGGTCCTTGAAGCCTTAAATAAGGGGTCATTTATATTTGACTTTTCCCAGTTTTTAAGGCGAAAAGCAAAAATTGGTATGCGAAGCGAATAAGAAGAAGAAGCAATGTTGCAGTGTTAAAATTATTCTGTTTACGTTACCAGGAAAGTGGAGCCATCCACTTGGTAACGAAACAGAATAATTTCAACACTGCTTCTTCTTTTCTTATTTAAGGCTTTAAAGGCCGGTTTGCAAAAACTTCAATATGCAAGATTTATTGTTCATGACAAATAGCCATCATACTTTTTTAGCTTTCTACCTGGTCCTAGCGCAAGTTGGGGGGCAGCTGTGCCCGGAAACAGCGTTGTCATAATGGATAGTGCGGATACAAACAAATACCCCAGGAGGGTACCAGCACGCCTCGCGCTGCTGGAGAATCCCTCCCCGTCCTCCGGGACGGGCAGCCTCACGTATCTGGGGGGGGCGCCCACTATTCTGTGGCTTCGGCCGCGAGTCCTTCTGTGGAGAAGGAGGAGATGTTGTCGCGCCTAACGCGACCGTGTTCTGTTGCGCTGTCTAGGACGCCGGTGCCATTTAGCCGGCTTCAAGATTTGACCTCAACTATGAGGATTCAGAGGAGGAATTTTCGGACTCTTCTATGGGATTTTATGGGAGTTCCCAATCCCTCTTTTCCGAATCGGGTCGCCCGCGGAAAAGACCCGCGCCCGAGGAGGACAACTCCGCCGCTTCAAGCGGAAAGTCAAAAGATGCTCCCAAAACACAGGGAGCACTTCAAAAAGAGGACGTGGTCGTCCGCCGACCACAGGGCAATATGTCGGCCTGGCTAAGGCCCAGGCTGCCCTGAACAAGGAGAAGGAACGGGCCCTCCAGCTCCAAGCGGAGGAAGAGATCGCTGGGATGGTCTGTACCATCAAGGTCCGCCGGAAGTCCGGCGAGGCGGCTCTTCGGGGTGAGGCTGACCCAGAGTTCCTGACAACGGAGGAGCTAAATAAGCGTTTGGCGACATGCGCCAAAGTTGTTCTGCGCGTTGCCGAGAAATCCGGCAACCTAAAAGGCACTTTTGTGAAAGCGCTCAAGGAGGCAGCCGACGATGTCAACGCGGTCGGACAAGTCCTGGTCCAGCGAACACCGGACCGGGAAGTTGGCATCCTGGAGAAGGTTGTCCAGAACCTTCAGAAGGAGATTGATGAGCAGGCCAGGACAATTGAAGTTCTCCGCGAGGAGAACGACAAACTATATTTGGCGTCCAAAACACCCGGACCCCCTGGCCTTGCTAATGCCGACAACACTTCGGCAGAGAAGTTGGCGGAGACCATCGCCGCCCACGTTGAGAGGGCTCTGTCTGAGCGGACGTTCTCCTTGGCGATTCCCACGCCGGGGCCTGCATCCCGCCCACTGAGTCCAATGGACCTGGCTGTCCCGTCTGACCCAGCTCTCGCTCCGCGGTCGAGCGGGCGGGCGGCCACTCAGGCTCAGGTGAAGCCTGCCACCATCACCAGCGAGCCGTCACCGCCGACGGAGGAGACCTGGTCCACGGTGGTTAAAAAGAAGAGTAGGAAGGTGAAGACCAAAGTGGCTCAAGCCACCAGACAGAGTCCTGCGGCTCCTGCCCCTTTGACGCAAAGTTCTTCGGCGGTTATGCCCGCCACAGTCCAGCGCGCCAAACAGAAGCCCGCGAAGTCGCGGCGAAGAAAGAGGACCCAAATCAAAGTCCCTAAGGCACCAGCAGTTGTTGTGACCTTAGACAGAGATGCTGCAAAGCATGGCCTCACTTATGAAGCCATACTCAAGAAGGCGCGGGAGAACATAGACCCTGGAGACCTGGGAGTCAATGGTCCCATAAAGATGAGGGGTGCCATTACGGGCGCCCGGATTTTAGAATTGCCTGGCACAGATGCTGCGAAGGCCGAGTGCTTTGCAGCTCGCCTCCGAGAAGTCCTCGGCAATGAGGCCCATATCACCAGGCCGGTGAAGAGCAGAGACCTGCGGATCACCGGTTTGGATGATACAATTTCGAAGGAGGAGTTATCCAGGGTCATCTCCCAGAAAACTGGCTGTGAGCAGGGCGCCATCAAATGTGGTGAAATCCGTCGTAGTGGTCGGGGATTGGGCGCCATTTGGGTGCAGGTCCCTGCGGAGGCTGCCAAAGTCCTGGCAGCCTCGAGAAGATTGTTAGTTGGGTGGAGCGCCGCGCAGGTCACTCTGCTGGACGCACGACCCCTGCGTTGTCGTAGGTGCTTTGAGCTGGGCCATTCCAGGCCACAATGCTCATCGGAGGAGGACCGCAGCGGTCTCTGCTACCGCTGCGGTAAACCAGGTCACCTGGCGGTCATGTGTTCGGCCGCCCCCTCCTGCGCCCTGTGCGTGGCCAAGGGTCGGCCATCGGACCATGTTGTCGGGAGCTCGGGGTGCACTACGCCCCCGAGTAGGAAGAAGTCCAGCGTCGGTGCCAAGGGCGGGCCAGCCGCCTCCAAGGGCGGGCCAGCCGCCGGTAAGGCACGTGCCGCGGGTGAGACCAGCAGGTAGTCGGTTGGGGAACCGCTACCTGCATTGCACAGGTCCCTGCGAAGGTCGGGTAGTCCTCAGTGGCCTGAGGCTCCCGTCGACGGAGATGTCCGAATAGCGCCAGGGCGGACTACATGGTCGGTACAATTTCCCATTGTCCGTCCCTGAAATGCGCGAGAAGGCCACCGTCAGGTTTTAGTGGGTAAATGCGGCACCTTCCATCTTTGCCGCACTAGTCCCACATAACCGGCGCCCCTCCCCAAGGGGCGCGGTAGGCGAGGCCTTTCCTGACGTAAAAAAAAAAAAAAAAAAGGTTGGTGGTGGGGTGCGTGGTGAGATACCTCCTCGTGGTGCACCCTGGTAACGTCCCAGTTTTGGGACGGCTAAAATCTCACCAACAGGCGCGGCTAGTTTCACACTCGTGGGCTAGTCCGGGCCGCCCGTAAACCCCAATCACGGGGAACGGTGGCCGGTGTCTCACTCTGAGACGCGGGCCGCGTGGAGACAACCACTATAAAAAACCACGGGGTGGGGAATGCCGCTCCCCCTCCTCTGCTCTCAGAGGATGTCGGGAGTGGCGGGGCATACCGTTATCCCCAGTCTGGGGACCGGGGACCGTTGCGATTTTACATCTTTTCGCACGGTCGCGAGGAGCCAACCTCAATAAAAAACCCTTAAATCCCAAGGTGTAAGCGTGCCGAGGGGATGGATGGCCGGGGAGGTAGTCCCGGTCGCTAACGCTGGGGGGGGGGTAGATGGGCCACCACGCCCGTTAAGTGGTCATAATAATGAAAAAGGTTGCTCTCGAAAAGAATCTCCGGGCGGGTCCCAGCACTGCTGGGGAATCCCGCACACGTCCCCAAAAGGGACGTGTCTGCCCCGTAGTATACGGAGGGGGCAAAGAACAATCTTCGCCTAAAACAGGCGGCTCTAAGAGCAGGGATCGCCGCGTTCTATCTAGCGACGATGATGAAGTGGAGTTTGACAGCGGAACACCTGCTGAAATAGACTCCGACTCCCAAGAGTTGGGCCAAGAAAGGATGGGTAGTGCAGCGTCCATGTTATCTGATGCTGCCACAAAAAGGAAGAGGGGAGAGAGGTCTGGCTCGGAAGACGATGCTCTCGATCCGGAGTGGGGCTCTGGCTTAACGCCCGGTCATCCCTCGAAAAGGGGACGAGGCAGACCCCCTACAACGGGGAAGCATATTGGCCTCGAGAGGGCCAAGCAAGAGATGTTGGCGCTTCATGAGCGCGATCAACGCCTAGAGGCAGAGAAGGAGGTGTCAGGAATGGCAGAAAAGATACGGCAGCGACGGCTGACCATAGAGGAAGCCCGCAAAAAACCGCCGGAGAAAGTCGATCCGGAGCTGCTGTCACTCATGGCGCTGGCCGGGAGACTGACGGACAGCTCAAAGTGCGTCGTACGGGTGGCTAGATCCTCCAAAAATCTGAAGGGGACTTTTGTCGAGGCTCTCGAGGAGGTTGCTCGCGACGTGATGGACGTCGTCGGCGTGCTGAAGAAGCGACAGATCACCGAATCTGAGCAGGCTTTACTTGACGCTCAAGAGGATCTCCTGCGGGAGCTAGAGTACAGGGGTAAGGAGCAAGACAAACTCCGCAAAGAGGTGGATGCCCTGAAAAAGGCCCGCGCCGAACAGCAGGCGGCTACCCCGCCTGATGATTTGGCCAATGTCATTGCGGCAACTGTGGAGCGCACAGTAATGGAGCGACTAGCGGCAATGGGGACTCCTCGCTCCCCAGCACCGCCCCGGTCAACTACCTCTTTTGGCGAGGTAGATATGGAGGAAGCAGCCTTGCCGGAACACAGGCGTATAAGCGTGGCTAGTGGTCTGCCGACAGTTCCGGAACGACCAGATTTCGCAGTGCCTCCTCCTGCACAGGAGACGTGGTCCGCGGTGGTTAGCCGCAAGGCGAGAGGAAAGGGAAGGACACCAGCTAAGCCTGCTCCTACCGCAGAGCCGAAGCTGCAGCGGGCACCACCGGCGAAGAAAAAGAGAAGGCGAAGAAAAAAGAGACAGCCGAAGGCGCCCAAGTCTCCGGCCATCGTCCTCACGATCGACTCGGACGCAGGAAAGGACTTGACCTACTCGGAGGTCATCCAGAAGGCACGAGAGGGAGTCGACATCGCTGAGATGGGGCTAGCTGGCGTAAAAATGCGAACGGCCATCACAGGGGGTCGCATTATAGAAGTGATCGGGGCGGACTCAAAGACGGCTGACATGTTCGCATTGCGAATACGCGCAGTCTTGGGAGAAGGGGTTAGAGTCACCAGACCGGTGAAGTGCAGAGACCTGCGCATCACCGGCCTGGATGATTCTATAACTAAGGAAGAGTTGGTGGAACTCGTGGCACGGGCAGCCGACTGTGGTATTGGAGTTCTGAAGGCGGGGGAAATCCGGCGGAACGGGCGAGGCCTTGGGAGCATGTGGCTTCAGGCCCCCGTTGAGGCCGCGAAAAAACTGGTGGCGGCAGGACACCTCAACATCGGGTGGAGTTCGGCGAGGGTGGTCGCCCTCGACCCGCGCCCCCTGAGGTGCTTTAAGTGTTTGGAGGTGGGCCACACCAGGTCCACCTGTAACAGCGTGGAGGACCGCAGCGGGCTATGCTACCGCTGCGGCAAACCTGAACATGTGGCGGCGGAATGCGTCCTGACTCCTGCTTGCGCACTATGCGCGAGCAAGGGCCTTCCATCAGGACATACCGTCGGCGGCCGGGGATGCCCGGACAAGCCGACGAAGAAGACGCGCGGAGCACGGGCCAAGGGCGGTACAGCCGCCGAAGCCGTGGGCACCGCAGGCGATCCCCGCGAGTAGTGACTGGGGAAGTCACGGCTCGCATTGCACGGGACCCTGTGAAGGTCGGGACATCCAGTGGCCTGGATGTCCCGTCGGCGAAGTCACTCAACGCCAGGGCGGGTTGACTGGCGCACAGTCATTTTCCCAGTCTTCCCGTCCGTAGACGCGCGCGCAGGCCACACTCGAGTTTTAGTGGGTAATTGCGGCTTTTCCATCTTCGCCGCACTAGTCCCACATAACCGTCGCCATCCCCAGTGGCGCGGTATGCGAGGCATTTCTCGAGTATAAAAAAAAAAAAAAAAAAAAAAAAAAAGGTTGGGGTGCGTGCCGGGTTACTCCTCGTGTGCTTGGACGTTGGGTGCGTGGTGAGATACCTCCTCGTGGTGCACTCTGGTAACGTCCCGGTTTTGGGACGGCTAAAATCTCACCAACAGGCGCGGCTAGTTTGACACTTTTCGTCGGCTAGTCGGGCCGCCCGTAAGCCCCAATCACGGGGAACGGTGGCCGGTGTCTCAGTCTGAGACGCGGGCCGCGTGGAGACAACCACTATAAAAAACCACGGGGTGGGGTTGCCGCTCCCTCTCCTCTGCTTTCAGAGGTTGTTGGGAGTGGCGGGGCATACCGTTATCCTCATCTGGGGACCGGGGACCGTTGCGATTTTCCATCTTTTCGCACGGTCGCGAGGAGCCAACCTCAATAAAAAACCCTTAAATCCCAAGGTGTAAGCGTGCCGAGGGATGGATGGCCGGGGAGGTAGTCCCGGTCGCTAACGCTGGGGGGGGTAGATGGGTGACCACGCCCAGTAAGTGGTAAAAAATGAATAGAACGACTGATTTGAAAAAGATTCCTCGGGCGGGTCCCAGCACTTCAGGTGCTGGGGAATCCCGCACGCGCTCCCAAAAGGAGCGCGTCTGCCCCAAAGTATACGAGGGGGGCAAAAATCAGCCTTCGGCGTCCACGTCGGACGGTTCGGTAGTAGCGAAGCGGCGTAGCACACGGTCGCGTAATGTTGTGGAAGAGGACGATGACGATCACAGTGATCGTTCTTCTGTAGGGTTCGAGTTGGACTCTGATGACACGGAGTGGGACGGTCGTGGGAGTGTGATGTCCCTCGCATCGGAAGCCAGCGCAAAACGCAAGAGGCAGTCAGACCCTGAGTCTGATGACGAGCGAGACAGGGATTGGGGAGCGGGTCCGGTGGAGACCCGCCCATCATCAAAACGGGGTAGGGGGCGCCCGCCGACGACCGGCAAATTTGTCGGTCTCGCAAAGGCCAAGAAAGCCCTCAACGATGAAAAGGAGCGCGAACTCCGCCTCGAAGCCGAGGCGGAGATTGCCCAAAGGACAGTGATATTAGGAGCAGAGAGTCGCCGGCGAAGCCGCCCTTCAGGGGAAACCGGGCGAGGTGAACGCCCTGTTCATGCCAATGGCGGAGCTGAGTGACAGACTAGCACAAAACTCGATGTGCATCATGCGCGTAGCACAGACCTCGGGCAACCTAAAAGGGACCTTTATGAAGGCCCTCAAGGAGGTTGCCCTGAGCGTCCACGACGTTGCAAGGGCCTTGGTGCACAGGCCCGCGTCCAAAGAGGAGGACTTGTTGCTGGAGGCGAACGCTCGTCTCAAAGCACGTCTGGACGCGCAGGAGTTTGAGCTCAACCGCCTTCGGAAGGAGCTCGACGAGCTGAAGGCCCGCCCAACACCATCTCGGGCGGCACCCGCCTTGTCGTCGGAGGCCCTTACGCAAACTGTGGCCTCCACAGTTGAGAAGATTGTGGCCGAGCAGTTATCGGCCGTCAAGGGGGCTCTTTACACCCCGCGACGCGCCGACCCTCGGTCGACTCGACTAGAGCGGTACAACCCTCGCCACGGCGTCGCTCAACGAGCGTGGCGAGAGAGTCAATCCCGGAGGCGGAAATTCCGGCCGCAACTTCCACGCCACCCCCTTTACAGGAGGCGTGGTCCACTGTTGCTGGCCGAAGAAAGAGGGGTAGTAAGTCGCTGGAGGAAGCTGCCGGCCCGGCACCAACGCCGAGGCAAAAGGCGCACCCCCAAGACCAAGAAAAAGCGCAGGAGGAGAAGGAAGCGGCGGCAGGCACGGGTTCCCAAAGCCCCGGCGGTCCTAGTGACAATCGCCCCTAACGCTGCGGAGGTGTCGAATTTAAAGACATCCTCACGAAGGCGCGCGCGAACATCGACCTCGCAGCGCTGGGAATCCCGGAGCTCCGGCGCACCTCGATTTCCGGGGGGCGAATCATGGAGATTCCCGGGGCGATTCCTGACGGCGGACAAGCTCGCTAAAAAGCTGGAGCGGGTCTTGGGGAGGATGTGCGGGTGTCGCGACCGGTGAAGTCCAGCGAGCTCCGCATCACCGGGTTGGACGACACCATCACAAAACAGGAGGTGGTCTGGAAGATGTCCCAAACCGTGGGCTGCGGTATGGGGGAAATTAAGACTGGGGACATCCGTCGCTCCGGGCGTGGCCTTGGAAGCCTTTGGCTTCAGGCGCCCGTGGAAGTGGCCAAGAAGATGGCAGCATTAGGGCGTCTCAACATGGGTTGGAGCTCGGCGAGGATCCAACTTTTGGAGCCTCGTCCGTTGAGATGCCACAAGTGTTTGGAAGTCGGCCACACCAAGCCGATGTGCACAGCCAGCGACGACCGCAGCGGACTATGTTACCGCTGCGGAAAGCCAGACCACCAGGCAGCGACTTGCGTGGCGCCCCCTCACTGTGCGCTTTGCCACAGCAAGGGGAAAGCAGCCGACCACGCCCTCGGCAGCCGAGGTTGCTCGGGTGGAATGCCGAGGAAGACGCGCGGAGCACGGGCCGGGGTGGACAAGCCGCCCAAGCCGTGAGCACCGCAGGTGAGCCCGCGGGCAGTGACTGGGGACGTCACTGTCCGCATTGCACGGGCCACTGCGAAGGTAGGGACATCCAGTGGCCTGGATGTCCCTTCGGCGTAGTATTTGCGCCCGGACGGGGTAGCTGTAGTTAGACTACTAAAGGGAACCCAGCCCCCGTCCACAGACCGCGCGCGTAGGCCACCCCTGGGGTTTTAGTGGGTAATTGCGGCAATTTCCATCTTAGCCGCACTAGTCCCACATACCCCCGCCATCCCCAGTGGCGGGGCATGCGAGGCATTTCCCCAGGGTGAAAAAAAAAAAAAAAAAAAAAAAAAAAAAAAAAAGGTTAGGTTAGGTTAGGTTAGGTTAGGTTAGGTTAGGTTAGGTTAGGTTAGGTTAGGTTGGGGTGCGTGGTGAGATACCTCCTCGTGGTGCACCCTGGTAACGTCCCAGTTTTTGGGACGGCTAAAATCTCACCAACAGGCGCGGCTAGTTTGACACTTTTCGTCGGCTAGTCGGGCCGCCCGTAAACCCCAATCACGGGGAACGGTGGCCGGTGTCTCAGTCTGAGACGCGGGCCGCGTGGAGACAACCACTATAAAAAACCACGGGGTGGGTTGCCGCTCCCTCTCCTCTGCTTTCAGAGGATGTTGGGAGTGGCGGGGCATACCGTTATCCCCAGTCTGGGGACCGGGGACCGTTGCGATTTTCCATCTTTTCGCACGGTCGCGAGGAGCCAACCTCAATAAAAAACCCTTAAATCCCAAGGTGTATGCGTGCCGAGGGGATGGATGGCCGGGGAGGTAGTCCCGGTCGCTAACGCAGAGGGGGGGGAGTTGGGCCACCACGCCCATTAAGTGGTAACCACAATGGATAAGCAGAATGATTTGGCAAATATTCTCCGGGCGGGTCCCAGCACTTCAGGTGCTGGGGAATCCCGCACGCGCTCCCCTCAGGAGCGCGTCTGCCCCGTGTTATACGGAGGGGGCAACAAATCATCTCCGCCGCCCATCAGGGCGAAGAAAGTCGGGAGAAGGGTCCCACAGGTTCGGTCCAGTGAGGACGAGGAATTGGATGACGAGGAGGAGGAAATCGAGGTGTTTTCGGGTTCGGGTCTCGACTCGGATGACGCAACCGAGAGGGAGCAGACGTGCGGAAGTTCTGCCTCAATGACGGCCGAACGTGTCAAACGCAGGCGAGCAGAACTGTCCGACACAGAAGAAGGCCGCACAACGGCAAGAGCTGGTGTGTCCAAGCGAGGGCGAGTGCGCCCTCCGACTACTGGACACTTTGCAGATTTGACAAGGACCAAGCGGGCCTTGTCCGACCATGGACAGAGGGAGCTCAGTCTTGAGCCAGAGGATGAGATACAGGAACTGACGACCCGGATCAGACAGCGCAGGGTCTCGGGCGATGTGGCCCTCGCCGCGCCCCACAGAACTGATCCGGAGTTCCTGTCGCTTCTCGAGCTCTGCAGCCGCTTGGCGCAGAGCTCGAAATGTATCGCACGAGTGGCGCAGACGTCGGGCAACCTTAAGGGGACCTATGTCAAGGCCCTTAAGGAAGCCGCGCTCGACGTCCACGGGGTGGCAAGGGTACTGGCGCATCGCGAGGCCTCTGAAGAAGAGGACCGGCTGCGCCAGGCCAACGAGGATCTCCAGCTAGACCTCGAAAGCCAGAAGAAGGAGATAGACAAGCTGAAGAGGAAGCTAGCCGAGCTCCAAGCTCGGTCTCCGGCGCCTTCAGCGGAAGAAATTGAGAGGATGGTCGCGGCGAGGGTGGAGAAGGCCCTCGCCAAGAAACAAGGAGCCGACAAGAGGGGGCTCTCTACACCCCCTCAAAGACGTCGATTATCGACGCCACCCCCGATGGAGTCCATGGCCACTCCACCACTCTACGCGTCGCCGAATCTTCCGTCGAGGCGCGTCAGTGGGTCTCGCGCATCTTCCGCGAGATCCGTGGCCCAAATGGTTCCCACGCCTCCCCCTTTACAGGAGGCGTGGTCAGAGGTTGTTGGCCGCAGGGCCAAACAGAGGAGGGCGCCGCAGCCTCCTGCGCCGGTATCTCAGCCGGCGCATCAGACGCCAGCGCCCAAAAACAAAAAGAAGCGGAAGAGGAGGAGGAGGAAGAGGCGGCAGCCGAGAACCCCCAAAGCGCCGGCGGTGGTTTTCACCATCGCCGAAGACGCAGGGGAGGGCCTGGAGTACCACGGGCTCCTCAAAAAGGCTCGCCAGGAAATTAACCTGGCCGAGTTAGGAATTTCAGGGCCTCGGATGCGTCCCGCCATTACTGGTGGGCGCATCATTGAGTTGCCCGGGGCCGACGCCAAACAGGCGGACGCGTTGGCCCGAAAACTGCGCAGGTTCTCGGCGAGGGGGTCCGAGTCCCAGCGGAAAAATGTTGCGAGCTTCGCATCACCGGCCTGATGACTCCATCCGAAGAGGAGGTGGTGGGGAGGCTGCCAGGCTGCGGGCTGTGGGCTGGCCCTTCAAGTGGGGAAATCGCCGCCACGGGCGAGGCCTAGGGAGCGTTTGGCTCAGGGCCCCCGTGGAAATAGCGAAGAAGCTGGCGCAGAAAGGGCACCTCAATATAGGATGGAGCACAGCGCGGATTCGTCTCCTCGATCCGCGCCCCCTGAGGTGCCACAAATGCCTGGAGCTGGGCCATGTCAGGGCCCAGTGCTCCAGTGAGGAGGACCGCAGCGGTTTGTGCTACCGCTGCGGCAAGCCGGGCCATCGCAGCTGCGTGTGTGGCCGCCCCTGCTTGCGCACTCTGCGCAAGTAAGGGGCTTTCGGCGAGTCATGCCGTCGGCAGCCGGGGTTGCCTGGAGAGGCCGACGAAGAAGTCGCGCGGAGCACGGGCCAAGGGCGGAGTAGCCGCCGTAGCCGTGGGCACCGCAGGTGGTTCCGCGAGTAGAGACTGGGAAGTTCTCTACTCGCATTGCACGGGACACTGCGAAGGTCGGGACGTCCAGTGGCCTGGATGTCCGTCGGCGTAGGCACGCATACGCAGGACGGGGGGTTTGTCGCTGACATCCTCATGGGAGCCCTGCCCCCGTCCGCAGACGCGCGCGAAGGCCCCCAGGGTTTTAGTGGGTAATTCCGCACTATGGCGACTAGTCCCACATAACCGGTGCCATCCCCAGTGGCAACGGTATGCGAGGCATTTCCCCTGGGTTACAAAAAAAACAAAAAAAAAAAAGGTTAGGTTAGGTTTATGGTTGGTTCCTCGCCAATCCACTGCGGTCGGATCTGAGTTCTGTCGCTCCTTGAGCTCTGCGGCGACTGTCGCAGAGCTCGAAGTGTACGCAAGAGTCGCTCAAACGTCGGGCAACCTCAAAGGGACTTACGTTAAGGCCTTAAGGAGGCTGCCCTCGAGTCCACGAGTGGCCAGGGTGTTGGCTCACGGAGGCCTCGGAAGGAGAACCGGCTCGTGACGCCAACGAAGACCTCCAAATGGAGCTGGAGGTTAAAAAAAGGAGGTGACAAACTGAAGCGGGACTGGCTCAGCTCAGTCCAGAATATCGGAGCTGTCGTCCGCCTCACGATGAGGGCCGAGGGTCGTGCGGGAAAAATTGCCACAAGGAGAGGGAACACGAGGGGGCTCTCTACACCCCCTCAAAGGCGTCGCTCATCGACGCCGGTGCCCATGGAGTCCACGGCCACTCCACCACTCTACGCGTCGCCGATCCTCTCGTCGCGACGCGTGGTGATCCGGCGGATTCCCTTGAGGTCCGCGGCTGCAGTGGTTCCCACGCCTCCCCTTTAAGGAGGCGTGGTCGGAAGTGGTTGGCCGCAAGGCGAACAGAAGAAGGAGGGCGCCGCAGCCTCCCGCGCCGGCTGCTCAACCGGCGCAACAAACTTCAGCGCCCAAGAAATAAGAAGAAGAGAGAAAAAAAGGCGAAAAGAGACGGCAGCCGAAAGCCCCAAAAGCGCCGGCGGTCGTGGTAACGATCGCCGAAGACGCAAACGGGGAGCCTCGAAATATCACGGGCTCCTCAAAAAGGCCCGCCAGGAGATCAACCTGGCGGAGCTTGGGATTTCGGGGCCTCGGATGCGTCCCGCCATTACTGGTGGGCATCATCGAGTTGCCCGGGGCGACGCCAAAAGGCGGATGCGTTGGCCCGCAAACTGAGCAGGTTCTTGGGGAAGGGGGTCCGAGTCACAGGCCGGAGAAATGTTGCGAGCTGCGCATCACCGCTGGATGACTCCATCCGAAGGAGGAGGTGTGGGGAGGCTGCACAGGCTGCGGGCTGTGGGCTGGGCCCCTTAAGTGGGGATATTCGCCGCACGGGCGGGCCTAGGGAGCGTTTGGCTCAGGGCCCCGTGGACATCGCGAGAAGCTTGCGGCGAAGGGGCACCTCACCATTGGGTGGAGCACAGCGCGGATCGACTTCCTCGATCCGCGCCCCCTGAGGTGCCACAAATGCCTGGAGCTGGGCCACGTCAGGGCCCAGTGCCCAGTGAGGAGGACCGCAGCGGTTTGTGCTACCGCTGCGGCAAGCCGGCCACATCGCAGCTGCGTGTGTGGCCGCCCCTGCTTGCGCACTCTGCGCAAGTAAGGGCACACGGCGAGTCATGCCGTCGGTAGCCGGGTTGCCTGGAAAGCCGACGAAGAAGTCGCGCGGAGCACGGGCCAAGGGCGGAGTAGCCGCCGTAGCCGTGGGCACCGCAGTGGTCCCCGCGAGTAGAGACTGGGGACGTCTCTACTCGCATTGCACGGACACTGCGAAGGTCGGGACGTCCAGTGGCCTGGATGTCCCGTCGGCGTAGTCACGCATACGCCAGGGCGGGGGTTTGTCGCTGACATTCTTAAGAGAGCCCTGCCCCCCGTCCGCAGACGCGCGGAAGGCCACCCCAGGGGTTTTAGTGGGTAATTCCGCCACTATGGCGGACTAGTCCCACATAACGGTGCCACCCCAGTGGCACGGTATGCGAGGCATTTCCCCTGGATAAAAAAAAAAAAAAAAAAAAAAAAAAAAAAAAAAGGTTAGGTTAGGTTAGGTTAGGTTAGGTTAGGTTGGGGTGCATGCCGGGTTACCTCCTCGTGTGCTTGGACTGTTGTTTGTCCCTGTCGAATTTTATTCTGCAGGGAACGACAACAGTTTGGGCCGGTGCACCCTGGGCGACGGGGAATGATCTTAAAGTTTAACTTTGAGCATCATTCCTCGTCGGCTAAACACTCGGCAACTGGGCTGGCTGCCTTCTGCCCCTCTGTTTTATCAGAGGCGTACGAAGATGGCCAGGGGGGGGCAAACCGTTACTCCCAGTCTGGGAGCCGGGGACTGGTTGCGATCTTTTCGATCTTTCGCACAGTCGCGAGGAGCCAACCTCAATAAAAAACCCCCAAATCCCAAGGTTTGAAGGCGTGCCGATGGGATGGATGGCCGGGGGGGTAGTCTCGGTCGCTAGCGCAAGAGGGGGGGCTGCTGTGCCCGTAAACAGTTTTTTCAAAATGAACAGTGGACGAAAGACAAATGTTCTCCAGGAGGGTCCCAGTCGCGACGCGGCTGGGGAATCCCTCCCCGTCCTCAGGGACGGGCTGCCCCATGTATCTGGAGGGGGCACCCATTGTTCATCGGCTTCGGTCGATTTGGTAGAAGAGGGTGTACAAAATCGTGTAAATACTGTTGTAAATAGGAAAGTTGGTGAGGTGGTTGAGTCGGACGTAAGTCCGAAATTCATTGTAAATAAAAATGTAAATAGTAGTTTTAAGGATGCTGAAAAATCAGCACAAATTGGTGGCATTGCGGGTGCATCACGGTTCGGGAGCCGCGAATTGCGGGTCTCACTCACTCGTCTGGATGTGGACACGGCATCGGACTCCTCGGCGGCCACTATGGTCACTGTAGGGTCTGGTGACTCTTCTGCTGGCAAGTTTTGGGCTGGCAGAGGATCTCGGAAAAGGTCACGCGACAACGAATCGCGCATCTCTTCGCCTAATGGATCAGATTCTGATGATTCATCGCGATCTCCTTTGAAGGTACGGGCGGGTCCCTCACGTCGGGGTCGTGGGCGTCCCCCCACTACTGGTGAATATGTAGGTATGGCCGATCAGAAGGCCAGGTACCTCAAACTTCAAAAGGAAGAAATTCGTGTCCAAGCGGAGAAAGAGCTTTTGGGTATGACCGTCGAGGCCAAGAAAACTAGGGCCACATCACGACGTATGTCTCCTAAAGATGGTCAATTGGTAGATGAGGAGGCCACATCGGTTTCTCTCATGAAACAAATAAGTGCCGGTCTTCAAATTGTTGAAAGTGTCAACAATAAATCCAGCAACTTGAAGGGCACGATGAAGGCGGCCCTTAAAGAAGCTGGGCACTTGATACGCGAAGCCGTTGATGTGCTGGCTCAGCGTACTACATCTGAGGAGGTTCGACAACTTCAGGCCCAGAACCAACGGCTGAAGGATGAAATGGAGGATTTGAAGAAAGAGTTGGCGGAACTTAAGTCCAGCCTAAAGGGGAAAGATAAAGTGGCTGATAGAGAAGAGACGCCTTCGCAACCTCTTATGGAAGAATGGGCATCCAAGGTTCTCAGCGTGGTAACGGCACGAATCAATGCGCGGGTAGAAGGCCTTGAACCCCGTCTGAATCCGGAGCCACCATTGCGCCCACCTTTGGCGCATGAACGTAGGAGAGAAGAAGCTCCAAAGGGAAAAGCACGTACTCTTCCCAAAGATGTCCCTCAAAAACCCTCGGGCAACGCTCAGTCCCGAAATGGGCTGGCAGATTCCTCGGGTTCTTCTAAGAAGAAAGGGAAAAAGAGCAAAGGACAAACTGAGGTGTCGGGTACAGATGTTGCCTCTGCTCCCCGACCACTTCCGCCTGCTCCAGCAGCCATGACAGACGGTTGGACTGAAGTGGTTAAACGGGGCAAAACTAATGCCAACAAAAAGCAGCCAGCTGCAAAAAATAAAACTTTGCAGGCCCGAAAAGTTAAGGCGCGCCCACCAAAGTCGTCTGCGGTGGTGCTCACGATACAAGAAGGTGCAGCTGATCGGGGCGTAACATATGCCTCGGCACTCGCGGAAGCCAAGAGCCGCATCAACATTGCGGACCTAGGTATTGAGGGTGTTCGTTTCCGCAGGGCAGTTACGGGTGGCACTATTATTGAGCTGCCTGGCGTCACCAGTGGGGAGAAGGCTGACTCTCTGGCTGCAAAGCTCAGGGAGCTGTATGATGAAAGTGATGTGCGGATTTCTAGGCCTGTCAAATGTGTGGAAATGAGGGTGTCAGGTCTAGATGATTCGGTCACGGCAGAAGAGATAGCCGGCGCCATATCCAAACTTGGTGGTGGGTGTTCAATGGAACAGATTAAGGTCCAGCAACCGCGCCGTGACCACACTGGGCTCTGTGCCGCCTGGGCGAAGTGCCCCGTCGCAGCGGCACAGAAAGTAAAGGATGGACGACTTTTGGTTGGCTGGGTGGCCGCCAGAGTCAAATTGTTGCCTGCACGTGACCTACGCTGTTATAGGTGCCTTGAAGCTGGGCACGTCCGCGCACAGTGCTCAGCGGAAATAGACAGAAGCCGCCAATGTTATAAATGCGGTCAATTGGGGCACATAGCAAATGGCTGCGTAAATGAGCCACATTGCTCTTTATGTTCGGAGGCTGGCAAGCCGGCTGACCACAGGGTGGGCAGCAAGGCCTGCAAGGCCCCCAAAACAAGGAGAGGGAGGAAGTCGATGGCAAGTGCCCCAGGCCAGCCATCGCAGTCCAGGCCAAATAATATCGTAGAGGAGGTTGAAATGACGGGCACTTAAATGGACCAAAAGTTTCTCTTGGCGAATATCAACCACTGTGCCAGAGCTCAGGACCTTTTACATCAGAGTCTGGCGCAGTGGTTGATTCAGGTGTGTGTCGTCACAGAACCCTATTTCGTGCAGGATCGTGACAACTGGGTGGGTGATACGGATGGCAAGGTCGCCATTATCACAAACACGGCAGCGAACTCGCTTCCTTTCGGCAGTATCAGAAGGGGTCGCGGCTGTGTGGCGGCTATGATTGGCGACGTTTTAGTGGTGGGGGTGTATTTTTCACCAAATAGGCCTTACTCTGAGTTTGAAAGTTTTATGGCACAGGTAAGCGCCCTAATGTCCGGCTGGAACCGTCATCACCATACCCTAGTGGCAGGAGATTTGAATGCCAAATCTTCGGAATGGGGTTCTCGAGTTACCGATGTGCGTGGTGAGTTCGTTGAGGAATGGCTGATCAACAATACCTTGGCAGTGTTGAACAGAGGAACGGTTGATACGTGCGTTCGGATGCAGGGGGGCTCAATCGTGGATATAACATTCGCCAGTCCTTCCCTGGAACGCCGTGTCCAAGACTGGGAGGTTCTCGAGGGGATAGAAACTTTGTCGGACCATCGGTACGTGAGGTTCAGTATCTCTTCTGTTCATAGGACTCCTAACAATAGCTCGGGTCAAAGTCCTATAGAGTTGGGTCCCAGATGGTCGCTCAATCGCCTCGACTGTGAACAACTTAAGCTGGCGTCACTCGTGGAAAGTTGGTCTCCCAGTCCTGCCGTAGTGGACCCGGATAGAGAAGCCGAGTGGTTCCGTGAGGCCATGTCGCATGTGTGCGACTCGGCAATGCCGAGAGTCAGGGCGTTGCCACCCCGCACTGCGATGCACTGGTGGTCTCCGGAGCTGGCTCGGCTAAGAGAGGTATGTGTGGCGGCCAGACGCCGCTACTCTAGGCATCGTAGAAGGCGATATCGGGATGAGGCACAAGATGCCGCGCTATATGCGGTATACCAGGAGGCAAAGAAGGATCTTCGGGTGGCTATAGGAGCGGCAAAAAATGCTGCCTGGGAGGAGCTCCTTTCCACCCTGAACCAGGATCCATGGGGCAGGCCCTATCGACTCGTAATGAGCAGACTACGACCATGGGCCCCCCCCGCTAACATCAACGATGGATCCTGGCCAGCTGGATAATATTTTGGACACTCTGTTTCCATCTAATAGAGATTTCGTGCCTCCGATGGTTTTAAATGATGACGTGGCTGATGCCTCAGAGCCCCCCCGAGGTTACAGAAGAGGAGTTAGGCGCTGCTATCCTGCGTCTCCAAAAGAAGAAAACTGCTCCCGGCCCGGATGGGATACCGGGAAAAGTATGGGTAATGGCGCTAAAAAGTGGACTGGAGCATCGGTTTAGGGAACTACTTACGACCTGTTTGAGGAGTGGGAAGTTCCCTGAGGGTTGGAAGATCGGCAGACTGGTGCTCCTAAGAAAGGCGAATCGACCATCTGATTCGCCGGCAGCTCATCGACCTATAGTTCTTCTAAAGGAAGATGCCAAGCTCTTTGAACGCATCTTGGCGTCTCGAATAATAGGTCACTTGGAGACTGTGGGGCCTGATCTGGCAATAAATCAGTTTGGTTTTCGGCGAGGCAAGTCTACGGTAGATGCAGTCCAGCATGTGAAGACTCTCGCCGAAACAGAGGTGGCTCGTGGGGGTTTTGTAGTGGCGGTGTCATTGGACATCGCCAATGCGTTCAATTCTCTACCTCACACATGTATTGAGCAGGCCCTTAAATACCACAAAATCCCAGTGTATTTGCAGAAGGTCGTGATGTCGTACTTACGGGATAGGCACATCATCTTCCCGACGAAAGAGGGCTGGGGCAGAAAGGCAGTTTCTTGCGGTGTTCCACAGGGGTCGGTTCTGGGTCCACTCCTGTGGAACTTAGGTTACGACTGGGCCATTCGAGGGGCAATGCTACGGGGTGTCGAAGTAATGTGTTACGCAGACGACACCCTGGTTACAGCGAAAGGAGCGACTTACCGAGAGGCTGCAATTTTGGCAACGGCGGGTGTTGCACAGGCGGTCGACCGAATCCGTCGTCTGGGCCTGGAAGTGGCTTTAAGCAAATCGGAGGCCATTTGCTTCCATGGTCCCAGAAAAAGGCCGCCATCAGGCTCTCAAATTGTAGTGGGTGGCGTCTCCATCGCTGTCGAGTCAACCATGAAATATCTGGGATTGGTTCTCGACAGTCGATGGAACTTTAAGGCCCACTTCAATTCTCTTGCGCCGAAATTAATGAAGACCGCATCTGCTCTAAACAGACTGATGCCAAACTTAGGAGGACCACACCAGGGGTGCCGGCGTCTCTTCGCTGGAGCTCTCCGCTCAATAGCATTATACGGCGCGCCCCCATATGGGCAGACGCCCTTAATAATAGGGAAAACCTGGCGTCGCTACGAAGACCACAGCGCGCCATGGCAAAGCGGATTGTGCGCGCATATTGCACAGTGTCGCGCGAAGCGGCATGCGCGCTTGCGGGGACTCCTCCATGGGAGCTCGAGGCCAAAGTGCTGGCAGCAGTCTACCATCGCACTGCTGCCGCACGGCTTAGTGGCAACCCTCCAGAACACCAGGAGGTCGAGCAGTGGAGGGAGGAGGCCCGCAATCAAATAATAGAGGAGTGGTCAGTTGGGCTAACAGAGCCCACTGCAGGTCACTGGACCATCAGCGCACTACAACCGGTGCTGAAGGAATGGATAGGGAGGAGTGGTGGTGTGCTCACTTATCGCATGGTGCAGGTTTTGTCGGGACATGGCTGTTTCGGCAAATACCTGCACAAAATTGGTCGCGAAAATAGCAACATCTCTGTTTGCACTGTGAGGGTGCTGTCGATACCTCTCAGCACACCTTGGTGGACTGTCCGGCCTGGGCGAGGCCAAGGGCAGCTCTGACTGCCAAAATAGGATTAGACCTATCGTTGCCGGCCGTTATCAAGGCCATATGCGACAGCCAAACGAGGTGGGAGGCATTTGCAGTCTTCTGTGAGGAGGTACTGCTCGCCAAAGAGGAAGCGGAGAGGGAAAGGGAGAATGATCCTCACGCTCCCCCTCTGCGTCGTAGAAGAGTCGGTCGGAGGCGACGGGCTTTTGCCCGTCAAATCCAGTACTAGTCATTTAATCTAGTCTTAGTGTAGGATCGGGCGCCAGGTGGGGGGCACTATACACCCTCCACTTGGCGTCATTATTTGTATATAGATGTAAATATGTATAAATAGATTAGGCTAGTAATACTTGTAAATAGTTGTACAGTTCTTTGAAGAGGAAGAGGTCAGAGGTGGGTCTGCTTAATTCTAAGCAGGCAATTTTCGTTACGGGACATCGTCGGGAAAGGCCCTGCTACACCGTGGTCTCGCAACGTTATATGGTGGCACACGAGGTCGTTTTAGTGGGTAGGCCCCTCCCTTCTGGAGCGGAGAGCCCCACATAACCTGCCGTAGTGACCCAGCGGCAGGTATGCAATTTCATGCATTTTTTCCTCATTAAAAAAAAAAAAAAAAAAAAAAAAAAAGGTTAGGTTAGGTTAGGTTGGGGTGGCGTGTGAGATACCTCGTGGTGCACCTGGTAACGTCCCAGTTTTGGGACGGCTAAAATCTCACCAACAGGCGCGGCTAGTTTGACACTTTTCGTCGGCTAGTCGGGCCGCCCGTAAACCCCAATCACGGGGAACGGTGGCCGGTGTCTCAGTCTGAGACGCGGGCCGCGTGGAGACAACCACTATAAAAAACCACGGGGTGGGGTTGCCGCTCCCTCTCCTCTGCTTTCAGAGGCTGTTGGGAGTGGCTAGGGCATACCGTTATCCCCAGTCTGGGGACCGGGGACCGTTGCGATTTCATCATCTTTCGCAGTCGCGAGGAGCCACCTCAATAAAAAACCTTAAATCCCAAGGTTAAGCGTGCCGAGGGATGGATGGCCGGGGAGGTAGTCCGGTCGCTAACGCTGGGGGGAAGGGGTATGGAGGGCCGCCACTCCCTTGAAGTGGTCAAAACTATGAATAAAAAGGTTGATTTGAAAAATATTCTCCGGGCGGGTCCCAGCACTTCAGGTGCTGGGGAATCCCGCACGCGTTCCCGCAAGGGACGCGTCTGCCCCACGCTATACGGAGGGGGCACAAACCAATCTTCGTCGAAAGACGAGTCGAGGAAGGAGGTCCAGCGCAGGGTTAGCGAGGACGAGGAAGAGGTGTCTGAGGCAGATTCTGACAGTAGACAGTCGTCGGTTGTCGAGCTTGACTCAGACGATACAGAGAGGGGTAGGACATGCGACAGTGCAATGTCTGCAGCGTCTGATGCGCGACCTAAGCGCAAGAGAATGGTCTTGTCGGGCTCGGATGATGAGCACGACCCAACATGGGGTTCTGGCCCCACAGAGAACGTGACGAAAAGGTCGTCGAAGAGAGGAAGAGGGCGTCCTCCTACCACAGGCATTATGCCGGATTGGCTAAGGCCAAACGACCTGTTGGATCAGAGGAACGCGAACTACGCCTACGGGCGGAAAAGGAGGTGATGGACATCACCGCCCGGGTCAGGGAGCGCCGGGTGTCGGACGAATCGGTCCTCGCCGTCGCCAGGGAGTCCGGGGACCCGGACCTGTTGTCCCTTGTCGAGCTCTGCGGCAGATTAGCGCAGAGCTCGAAATGCAATGAATGAAGGTGGCCCATTACCATCTTGGCACCTCAAAGGACCTTCGTCAAGGCCCTCAAGAGGTTGCCGATGTGATTGAATGGGGTTGCCCGGGTGCTCGCCACCGGGAAACGACTGAGGAGGAACTCTGCTGCGCGACACCAACGCCAGCTTGAAGAGAGAGTTAGAGCCTCCTAAAACAGGACCTCAAAAGAAGGGACAAAGAGCTTGCAGAGGCTCCGGGGCGCGTCCACCCGCGACCGTGGCCCGCCGCTCCCCCGCTGAATGGCTGAGGCCATATAGCCCGCGAGGGTCGAACACGGCACTTGAAAAGAAGCTGGCAAATAAATTGGGGGCCACTTACACACCCGAGCGGCGTCGCTCTATGACGCCCTTGCCTATGGAGACGCACGCCTCGCCGCCACACTTGCCTTCGCCGGTCCTTCCGTCACGAAGAGTAAGTGCAGCTAGCAGGCCTTCGCGATGTCCCGGGATTCTGTTCCCGCCCTTGCCCGCTCCCCCCCTTTACAGGAGGCGTGGTCAACTGTGTCGGCCGGAAGGCCAAATCCAAGAAGGCACCGTCGGTGATTGCTGCACCGCCGCTACCGGTGCAGCAGCAAGAACAGCCGCCCACCGACGAGGAGAGAAGGAAGCGCAAGCGCAAGAAGAAGAGGGGTCCAAAGGCTCCTAAGTCCGCCGCCGTCGTCATTACGATAGAGCCGGATGCGCCAGAGGGGCTCGACTACACGAAGGTGTTGAAGACGGCGAGGCGAGAGATAAACCTCGCCGCGATGGGACTCGAGGGGGCTCGTATGCGCGAGTCTATTACAGCGCGCGGCATAATTGAGCTCCCGGGCGCCGACTCCCTGAAAGCGGAGGTACTGGCTGCCAAAATAAGGCGTCTTTTGTTGAGGGGGTTTCGAGTCCACAGACCCGTGAAGTCCAGCGAGCTGCGAACTAACGGTATTGATGACTCCATCTCGAAAGAGGAAGTCGTGGGAGTGCGTCGCAGTTCGCAGGGTGCGCAATGGCGGACCTTCACGGTGGGCAAATCCGGCGTCTCGGGCGAGGCCTTGGTAGCGTCTGGCTACGGGCCCCCGTAGAGGCGGCTAAAAAGATGGCGGCGGGCGGGCATCTGCAGATAGGTGGAGCTCCGTGAGGGTGCGGCTTCTGGAGCCTCGCACCCTACCGCTGCTTTAAGTGCTTAGAGGTCGGCCACACTAGGTCGACCTGCCCAGGAGAAGTTGACCGCAGCGGTTTATGTTATCGCTGCGGCAGACCCGAGCATAAGGCGGTGGACTGCACAGCGGCCCCCGCGTGCGCGCTATGCGCTGCGAAAGAACTGCCCGCCAATCACACCCTTGGCGGCAAGGGGTGCATCAACACCCGCAAGAAGGGCGGAGCGCGGAGAGGAAGGGCGGTACAGCCGCCGGAGCCGCGGACTCCGCAGGGGCCAGCGGGCCGTGACTGGGGTAGTCACCGCCCGCATTGCACAGGGCCCCTGCGATGGTCGAGGCGTCCATGTAGCCTGGACGCCTCGTCGGCGAGGGAATTCTTGCGCCAGGGCGGGTCAGCTGAGATGACTTCTTAAGAGAGCCCGGCCCCCGCCCACAGACGCGTGCGATGGCTACCCTTGGTGGTTTTAGTGGGTGATTCCGTCGCCGTGGCGGGCCCACTCCCCTTTGGAGTGGACCCGCGACGGCGACGGACTAGTCCCACATAACCCCGCCATACCCCAATGGCGGGGTAGACGAGCGTCTTTCCCCAAGGTTAAAAAAAAAAAAAAAAAAAAAAAAAAAAAAAAAAAAAAAAAAAAAAAAAAAAAAAAAAAAAAAAAAAAAAAAAAGGTTAGGTTTAGGTTTAGTAGGTTAGGTTAGGTTAGGTTAGGTTAGGTTAGGTTAGGTTAGTTGGGGTGGGGTCGTTACTCCCAGTCTGGGAGCCGGGGACTGGATGCGATCTTTCGATCTTTCGCACAGTTCGCGAGGAGCCAACCTCAATAAAAAACCCCCAAATCCCAAGGTTTGAAGGCGTGCCGATGGGATGGATGGCCGGGGGGGTAGTCTCGGTCACTAGCGCAAGAAGGGGGGGCAACTGTGCCCGAAAGCAGTACAGAAATATGGACATTGGCTCAATTACAAATATTCTCCAGGAGGGTCCCAGTCGTGATGCGACTGGGGAATCCCTCCCCGTCCTTAGGGACGGGCTGCCCCAAGTATCTGGAGGGGGCAACCAATGTTCCGTGGCTTCGGCCGCGTCGGTGGAAGGAGGTTGTGTAAATAGTTTTGTAAATAGTTGTATAGGAAATGTAAATAAGGAGGTTGAGTCGTGTTTGGACGACCGTGTTTGTAAAAATGTAAATAAAGAAAAGGCGTTGTCTGGGTTTGCAACGCGTGAGTTGCGGGTTTCATTAACCCGCTTGGATGTTGATACAGCATCTGACTCGTCAGTGGCCACTATGGTCACAGTAGGGTCAGATGGCTCCAAAAATTCTCCTTCTGGAAGGTTTTGGTCCGGGAGGATTAGTCGGAAAAGGTCGCGCGACGATGAGTCACGTCGTTCGTCATCGAATGGGTCAAAGACAAAGTCCGATGACTCCTCTCGCTCGCCGTTAAAGATTCGGGCTGCTCCAGCCCGACGAGGTCGTGGTAGGCCCCCGACTACAGGGGAATATATTGATCTGGCGAATAAAAAGGAAATGTACCTTAAGCTCCAACGTGAAGAGCTCGAGGCACAAGCGGAGAAGGAACTTTTAGGCATGACTGTCGAAGCTAAAAGGACCAGGGCTACGACCAGTCAACTATCATTAGTTGCGGGTAGTACAGGACTAGAGGAAGATGAGGCTACATCGGTAGCGCTGATGAAGCAAATAAATGAGGGTCTAAAGCTTGTTGAGCAGCAGTGTGAACGCTAAATCAAGCAGGCTAAGGGCACTATGAAGGCGCCCTGAAAGAAGCAGGTTTTATGATCCGAGAAGCGGTGTCTGCCCTTGCCCGGCGTACATCTTCGGAGGAGGTACGGGACCTTCAACTTCAAAATGACCGTCTCAGGCGGAGATGCAGGCCATGAGAAAGGAATTGGCGGAACTCAAATCTTGCCTTAATAACACCACGGCGGCAAGAACAGATGCTCCAACTACGTCCATAATGGAGGAATGGGCGACGAAGTTTTGGATGCTGCAATGGTGCGCATCAATGCACGGGTAGACGGCCTAGAGCGAGGCTTAATCCCGAGCGGATCCGCCCACCATTAGCACATGAGAAGAAGCTGACAGAAGCTCGGTTAATGACAGCAATGGCGCCTGCATCAATAATAACATCGCGCCCTCAGAAGACAGTTCAGAAGTCTCAAGTCAATCCAAAGGCTCCTGAACAAGGGAATGCAAAAGCCCGTGAAGACCCTAAGGGTAAATCTAAAAAAGAGTAGGTCCAAAAAAGGTAAAGTCTCTGAAGACCATTCTGAGGTTGATATGGCCACTCCTGTGCCAAGACCACTCCCGCCTGCCCCGTCGTCTATGACTGAAACCTGGACAAAGGTGGTCAAGAAGGGAAAAAACCAACGGTGCCTCCAAGCAGACGGTTCCAAAGACAGGAGGCCCGAAAGTTAAGACTCGCCCACCCAAATCTTCAGCGGTGGTGCTGACACTGAGAGAAGGAGCTTTGATCGCGGTGTTACTTATGCCTCTGCTATTGCGGAGGCCAGGCACCGCATCAATATTGCAGAATTAGGCATCGAGGGTGTCCGCTTTCGCCGTGCTGTCACTGGCGGTACTATTATAGAGCTCTGGTGCTACTAGTAGTGACAAGGCAGATTCTTTAGCATCCAAGCTGAAAGAAATCTATAATGAGGAGGATGTCCGGGTCTCTAGACCTGTTAAGTTGCAGAACTAAGGGTCTCAGGTTTAGATGACTCGATCCAGGCGGAAGAAGTGGCAGAGGCTATTGCCAGGCTGGGTGGTTGTGATGTGGGTCAAGTTAAGGTCCAACCACCCCGCCTGATCATACCGGCCTATATGCTTCATGGGCTAAATGTCCAGTCCAGGCAGCTCAAAAAGTTGTAGAGGTCGTCTTTTGGTTGGCTGGGTTGTGGCAAGAGTTAAGCTGCTCCCGGCTCGGGATTTGAGATGCTTTAGATGCCTGGAAGTCGGGCATGTCCGGGCTCAATGCACAGCCGACGTAGATCGTAGTCGACAGTGTTACAGATGCGGGCAGCTTGGACATGTCGCTAACAGCTGCGAAAACGACCCACACTGTACAGTGTGTGCTGCAGCTGGGAAGCCAGCTTTACACAGAGTAGGTAGCAGGTCCTGTAAGGCCCCAAAAAACAAAGAGAGGTATGAAAGCTGCGGCAAGAGTTATCCAGCCAAAGCAATCTGGTCCAAAAATAGGATATTAGAGGTTGAGATGACTGACGCTTAAATGGACCTAAAGTTCTTGCAGGTGAATTTAAACCACTGTGCCAGAGCTCAAGACCTTTTACATCAGAGCATGGCACAGTGGTCTAAACAAGTGTGCATAATATCAGAGCCCTATCTAATCCAAGATAGAGCTGACTGGGCTGGTGATATAGACGGGGTTGTTGCAGTTGTGACTAATACTGCTGCCAATTCACCATCTTTTGGCAACATCCAAAAACGCAGCGGATGCGTGGCAGTATACAATTGGTGACATTCTGGTCGTGGGTGTTTATTTCTCACCCAATAAGTCTTTTGCGGAGTTTGAGGATTATGGCTCAAGTGAGCATGTTATTGGCAGGTTACAGTGGTTTTATAAGGTCATTGTAGCGGGTGATTTGAACGCCAAATCAACAGAATGGGCTCACGAATAACAGATACGCGGTGATACCTGTTGGAGGAATGGCTGAGTTCGCATGGCCTTTGTATTTTAAATCGTGGCAATGTCGATACGTGTGTCGAATGCAGGCGGGTGGTGGTGGATGTCACGTTTGCTAGTCCCGCCCTGGAGCACCGCGTCCGGAACTGGAATGTGTTGGAGGGAGTAGAAACTCTGTCAGACCACAGGTATGTGGTTTTGACATCTCCCTCCAACAAATTGTCTCTAATAGCTTTAGGAGCTGCCCGCCTGAATTGGGTCCAAGATGGGCCCTAAAGCGTCTTGATAAAGACACACTCATTGTTGCGTCATTGCTTGAGAGTTGGTCGCCGGGCCTGAAACTGGAAATCCTAACAGCGAAGCCGAGTGGTTCCGGCAGGCCATGTCGCACGTTTGCGATTCGGCAATGCCCAGAGTTAGGGGTTTCCGTCTCGGAAAGCAGTGCACTGGGGTCACGGAACTCGTCGGCTGAGAGAAGTCTGCGTAACGGCACGGCGTCGATATTCGAGACACCGTAGACGAAGAAATAGAAATGAGGCGCTTGATGGTCCACTATACGAGCAGTATCAAGGGGCCAAAAAGGATTTGAGGGGCGCAATAGGGGCAGCTAAGCAAGCTGCCTGGGAGGAATTACTCTCCACCCTGGACCGGGATCCTTGGGCAGGCCCTACCGACTGGTTATGAGTCGACTGCGGCATGGGCTCCGCCACTACATCAACCATGGTCCCGGCCTGCTGCAAGACACTGTGAGGGCGCTGTTCCCTGACAGACCATTGGCTACTCTTTTCCGGTTTCATTCCAAGTGTCAGAAGAAAAGTGACTAATGTGGTACGGATGTCACTGAGGAGGATAGGGGCAGCCATCTTCCTCGCTACAGATGAAGAACACAGCTGGACCTGATGGTGTCCCAGGAAAGGCCTTGGTGCTGGCACTCATAATATGGCTTGGAGCCTCGTTTTCGGGCTTATTAACATCCTGCCTTCGAGAGGAGTTTTTCCACAACATTGGAAGACGGGGAAATTAGTCCTTTTTAAGGAAAGAGGTCGACCACCAGACGCACCGTCCGCTCATAGACCCATCATACTTTTAAATGAGGATGCAAATTATGTGAGCGCGTGATCGCGGGTCGCATAACTGAGCATTTGGAGAATACTGGGCCTGATCTAGCACGAACCAGTACGGGTTTCGGCGGGGTAGGTCTACAATAGACGCAATCCAGCGTGTAAAGACCCTAGCCGAAACTGAGGTGGCAAACGGGAGATTTGTGGTGGCGGTGTCTTTGGAC
>PQWD01010294.1:0-14246 GCA_019425675.1 Leucinodes orbonalis
ATAATTGCAGTAAGGAACCTTAGACTTGGCACGTCTTTCCTTGATTCATACTTTTAGAGATAATCAAGCAGCTCCATCGAGACTTGGCTAGATTGTTACAGAATTTTTTGTGGGGGATAGTGTTTATCGCAAAAACAAGTGTACAAAGTTATTGTGAAGCCACATGATCACAGAAATGTTTTCCACATTTTCTTTTTTTAACTTCAAGTTACACAAGAGACCACAAAGAAGAACGGTTAGACAATACTAGAGAACTAAATAGAAGAATGTGACCATTATCATCTTCGTCTGAGCTAATTCGTAATTTTTAAGGTAGAAAGCTGAAAATTGGTATGCGGACTATTGGTTATTAACAAAAACTTGACTATTTTAATTTTCAAAACAATATACTCCCTAAAGCCTTAAAACAGGGAAGTAAATTTTATTTTAGGATTTTCCGCAGTTTTAAAGGTGGAAAGTTTAAAAATCTTGAAGCCTTGAAGCCTTAAAAGAGGAAAAAAATTACGTGAATTTTTGTCAATTCTCAAAGTAGGCAGCTAAAATCAATAATTTCGTTTATAAATCAAATCGTAGGTCACTATATTTTATTTTTTTTTTTGTATTACCCCATCCTATTTATCACCAGTGACCTAAGAATGGCGTAGGGATTCCCACGTACTCTGCTGAGCAGTGAGGCTGCTCTTTTCCAAAAGCAGGTGGCAAATCTAACTACTCGTGCATCTGCATTGCATAATCGCGGGAGAACCAACAACATCCTAAAAGGATTATATTGGACGCGAAGGGTATTGATGGTCCCCTTACTACATGTGAACCACAGACTGCTCGTGTAAAAAGTCTGACAAAATGATTTAAACAGCAATATTTTCACTTCCTTGGAGCAGCGAGCGAATCTACGGACAAACATATTCGCCCTCATCGTCAACGCCCTTCGCTCCCTCTCTATATCCTCTTCATCTTTTAGGTTATCGGTAAGCACATGTCCCAGACACTTAAACTACAACTCGGCTAAGTATCTTATCACTTAACATAAGTGGTGGCACAGACATTGGGCTTTTACCTCCCGGATATATATATGTGTGTGTACATATAACTTTTTTCAGAAATTGACCCAAAATCTTTAAATTCGGGGGAATGGGGGATTCCTATGAAAAATGTTAAATAAAAAAAAGTTTACATATATATATACATATGTAAACATTACATACGACATATGAGCGTCGGTGGCTCAATGGTGTGGCTCAACTTCCTAAAAGTGCCCAACTATTAGATGAACTCTAAGAGAGGTGCGATCACAAAAGATCTTCTAGGTCGAAGTGACTACAGGTCTGCATAAGCCTGAATAGCCCTCAAAACCTAAATAATAATAATGTGTGGACTGTTGCCTTCCTACCGGGAGGGCTGCCGTCACGTAGCAATGTGTTTTCGAATTTTAGAAATTCGAATGTTGTGACCCCATAACCTTTAAAGTGGGGGGAGAGGGGAGAATCCTATGATGATGTCTTATGTGAATGTCAGTGGATATATTTTTTATACACACACACACACACACACGCACACGCACACACACACACACATATATATATATATATATATATCTTGTATAACGGACAAACATACTTGTAAATACATAAATATTATACATAGAAAACCATTACAAACAGACACATGTTCATGCACACAAATGTTTGTACTGCACGGGAATCGAACCCGGAACCCTTGGTATTGCAGCCGACGTCTCAACTGCAACACCAGTTTTTTAAATAAATGGACCAAAGAACCTTTAAAGTACTGCAGCCCGGGGTGCCGGGACATCATTTGACTCGCATCATAAATAATAAATAAATAAATATCCACTGATATTTCACAGCGCCATCTAGCCCCAAGTTAAGCGTCAAGCCTGTATTTATGGGTACTAAACACTTTCTAATACATAGAAAACACCCAGACCATTACAAAGAGACATGTTCATGCACACAACCCAGAACCCTTGGTGTTGCAGCCGACCTCTCAACCGCAACACCAAATGGGTCGGCTCGCAATACGTCAACATGTCTCTTAGGGCTCTGATAGAAGGCGCCAGCAGCACCATGACATCCGCATAGCTCAAGTTATTATGCTAGACGGCGCTGTGTGAGTGTCCGACGATATTTATTATTTATTTATTTTGTAGTAATGTCATGTAAAACTTTTTAATCCACTGGTTATTTTCTAATAGAGCGAGATCCCAGAGGCTAGGGGCTCTGGGATCTTGGACTATAACTACTCCCATCCATTTAAACCTCATTCCTTCCTTTTTTTGTATGGTTAGTAGTATGTATTCTGCTCTTGAGCCAGAATGAAGGAATATTTGATATGTGGAAAAAAAACTTAAAAAAATTAAAATTTGGTGTCAAAATAGGGGTTTGCCACGTCGAATCGTTCTATGCAATCCATTGTTCTCCTGCTGTCGTTATCGATTTAGCTTTTGAAATAGCGATGCCCCAGTACCCCTAATTAATCTAGTATTATTAGTGGCTCAAGAGCCAGAATGAAGGAATACATACTACTATGGTTCTATTTATAGTAAAGAATTTTATAGTAAAAATGTTATTATTTGGTGAAATGATAACAGGGAAATGTAGCGCTAAAAACAAATTGTGTGATAACATAATGCAATATTTGCAAAGTCTGTTTAAATTCAATACAATAATTACGTCAACGACGATTTTGTTAATTTGTTCAGGTGAAGGTATTTCTATAGAATAAATTGCTATGTACTCTTTGTGTAGGGAAACTGTATCCATGCAAGATGTTTACCATCCATCTTTGGGTTTTATATTAATTTAACAAAGCAGATAACTAGTTTTAACTAACCGCGAAGACAAAGAATTAAATAAAAATTTAATACTTATTCATATTGGCAACACCTGAACGTTGATAAAAGATTCGATAATTCTATGGAAATCCTCAAATTTAATATATTGTACATCCTGGGGTGGTGCCCGTGAATAAATTTTGATTAAGCTTGAGCGTGCGCAAAGAGCTGTCCTGAAGGTTGCTACGGGAAAGCCTTGCCCTTTTCCAAGAAAGAACCAGTCCGGGAACTCTTAATATTACAACTAGATGTTCCGTAGCCGTAACTATCTTTATATTACAACTCTATATTATAAACTTGGTGTATCGTATTACCCGCGTTATTTATACTAATATTATAAAGCAGAGTTTGTTTGTTTGAACGCGCTAATCTCAGGAACTACTGGTTCGATTTTAAAAAATCTTTCAGTGTTAGATAGATTATTTATTGAGGAAGGCTATGGGCTATATTTTCATTTTTTTTTGCTAAAATATTTTTCTAAAATAATGCATCATTTGCGAAGGTGTTTTCATAAATATGATAATAATCCCTATCCAAATAAATACTTTATTTATCACAAGTATTTCATTCTAAACAAAATTGCCCTTACATCATTCAACTGAAATGAATATCTTATGAGATATCGCAGTTTTAAATCACCTATATAAACGAAGTAGCGGGATAAAGAGAGCGTTGAGCCAAAGTAACTATTCCACGCGGACAAAGTCGCACGCAAAAGCTAGTAAGAATATATTAATCTGCCGCAGTAAAACATGACCTAAAACCTCGCAGTTCACGCAACTTTGCTTTTTGCTTTGCGATTCCTTTATTTTACTAAAATAAATAGTATTTTCTACAATAAAATTAGTCCATATTTTTCCTTACTACATCAGCTACCTGCCAAAAAAGTCCCGTTCAAATCTATCCAGCCGTTTTAGAGACTTCGCGAATAAAGAGTACAAAACTTAAAAAAAAGATATTTGGGCATAGGTACCTTATAAGGATTCGTATGCATGAAGAAAAAAAATTATATTTGAATAGTACAAACAGACCCTCCAATTTTATTATATTTATGTTAAAAAGTACAGGACGGTCTGGACGCTCACCTGATGGTAAGTGATACGCCAGACCATGACAGAGCGGCATTAAAGGCGACCAACAACTGATAGACAGATATTATCCTCCATCAATGCCGCACTGCGCCTGTCACCCGAGACAACAGATGTAAGGTCTCTTATACCCGGTAATTTCACTAGTTACAGTGCCCTCATACCGAAACACAAAAGTGCATAACACTACTGTTGCACGGGATGATATCTACTATAATATTGTTAAGAGCTAAGGGTTCCGGGATAAAATATTGTCAAACACAAAGAAAAACACGGTAACATACTTTATTAATACACCACTATTAACTGCACACAACCAGACACACTTATACACTCACTTATTATTCAATTTACGCACGCTCAATAATCACTAATTAACACTACACACTGTAACACAACACTTTGAGTCCGTATAATTTACACACATATACACTTTAAAATCACTTGTTAACTCTTCATACTGTTATTCCACACTCGACGATCCCTTAGATATCGCTGTAACACTCGCTTCTTCCTTGTAGTCGCAGGTACTTAGCTTTATTAAGTCTTAAGTTGAACACTAGACTGGCGGCGCACCCATCGGTCGGCTTTATCTACTCGTCCACCCCAAGATGTAAAAAAGATGATTCGTGATATGCTCACAAAACAATGGGAAAAAAGTGTTCCGAATGCAGTGACAGCACACATGCACATATTTCGAAATTCGAACCCATTTACCCAAACAAAAGAGTACTAACTGTACTCTCTTCGCGGTTCGTTTTGAGTCACGGATGGCGTATCTACCTTTATATGTACAGAATTTCATTGGTCCACCCACTACAACTAGATACGTTGAGTCATTTTACATTCTTAGCTAAATATCTAGAACATACTAGTCTCTTTTCTATTTGACAATTCGCATGTTCATACTCTTTGTGGACTTACATTACATATAAGCCGCCATATTTAATTTAATTTAATTGCGTCATTCGTAACAATATGTTATAGATTTTACTGAAGCAATATTCAGAGAGCAACAAAGAATTCCTGTTATTGGATACGCCGCGACAAAGACACTTCAAAAGTGTGTGAGTGAAAAGACTTCGTCTAAGCTTGCAAATATCGGTTGTGGCATGACACGACTGGAACATGACTTTCGTCTTCTCCATATTCATGCCAAGCCCAACTCGTGGGAAGATTCATTAAGGCTGTTCAGCATCTCCGCAAGCTCGTCCGATGACTCTGCCATGATGACAATATCGTCAGCAAAACAAAGATGAGAAATAAACTCTCCATTGACGTTGATGCCTCGTTCAGACCAGTCCAGGGTCTTGAAGACGGATGTCTAGTCCAATGCGTTTGTGAACAGTTTCGGGGATATAACATCCCCCTGCCTCACACCACGACGCAATTGGATGGGTCTTGTCCGCTGGTCTTGGATCTGAACGGTCATTGTCGCTGCGTTGGAGAGACACTTCATCACCTCTATATACCGTCAGTCGATACCGCATCGCTGCAGAGCCTCTAGAACAGCCCAGGTTTCGACGGAGTCGAAGGCTTTCTCGTAGTCCACAAATGCCATACACAGCGGCTGGTTATACTCTTCGGTCTTCTGTATAAGCTGCCGAACAGTATGGATGTGGTCCATGGTGCTGTAGCCTTTTCAAAACCCAGCCTACTCCGGTGGTTAGAATTCGTCAAATCTTATGGCAAGACGGTTTTGTCACCCTTTTTGAAGAACAAGACGACAACACTTCTGGACCACGCCTCTGGTGTAGTTCCTTGGTGGGTGATGGCATACAAGATCTCGACTAATGCCCTTAGGACGGGCTGTCCACCGGCTTTTAGGAGCTCTGTCGTAATACCGTCATCCCCCGGGGCCCTCCCATTTCTCAGTTGCTCCAAGGCTGCACTAATCTCGCTAACGTCAACATCCGGGATATCCTGCGTATAATGGCGCCTTAGTGGGCCACGTAGATCTTCGGTGTCCTCAGTCTGTGGCTAATGAGCGCTCGATGAATACTGTCGTCCATAGAATTTCTCAACCTCTTCCAGGATCTGTGGGCGCGTAGCGAGTAATTGCCCATCTGCTGTCTTAAGCTTAACCAGATGGCTCTTCCCAAGTGGTTTTTGGAAAACTTTGGGCCCCCTGTTCTGTTCAATAAGGTCCTTCATGAACCTTGTATTGAAACAGTGGAGGACCCTGCAAACGAGTTTTCGTATCCGCTTGGAGAGAGACTGATATTCCGGAGAAGCAACACCAGCAGATGGCTTCTCGCGTCTCAGCCTCATCAAATCTAGGGCTTCGGGAGAAAGTTTGGAAGACTTAGCTCGTTTCATCGGCGGGAAATGCCTGCGACCCAGTGTACACACCGCCTCACTACGTTGTCGGTTATCTCATCCACGTCGCCAGTGGTTTCCAGCGAGTCGAATCGATTTTGAAGTTCCAATTGGAACTGTTCGGACCCACGGTGTATTTGGAGCGGCGTAGGTCTGGGAGTAGATTTTATTAAGCGAGACCGTTCGGCCTGAAAACATATATTCAAAGGCCTCGGACAAGTCGGTGATCACTACCGGTTTTAAACCTGTTGACACTGAGACATCTTTAAATATATGTCGCTTACCCGCCATAATAAAATCTATCTCGTTCCTTGTCACAGGGTTCGGGCTCTGCCAGGTCCATCTTCTCTGAGGCTTCTTCTTAAAGAAAGAATTCATCAAGAAGAGCCCCTCCATTTCGAAGAAGTTGACCAGCATCTGCCCCCTGTGATTCCTGCGCCCCAATCCATGAAGTCCGATTTTCGATTTGCCGCGTTCTTGTACTCCCACTTTAGCGATGGGGCGTATGTGGGCTTCTTGTAGAATAAGTGGTACTCGGTCGATCTACAGATAGTGCCTCTGTCTAGACTACGAGTAGGTCACAAATCTCTTCACTGATGGCTCCAAGAAACTGTATTCGCATGCAGTGGCCACGCCCTGGTACACCGCATCGACCTGCGGACTAAACCAGTGAAGGGGGCTGCGCCTTACGTGCAGTTATCATGGGAGATTCCCCCCATAGTGCGACAAGTCTGCAGCGGCTCAGGTGGCGAGCCCGCCAATACGGCAACCGCTTTGGCAACTGAAGCGCTGTAGCAAGGTAATGTGACTTGCCATAAAGGGCGCACTTCTGGAATCTGATAGAGTTTTGCGGCCAGTCACTGCATTCGCTAGGACTTGCCGGTCGTAGCGGTCCTCCGCTCCATTGGTAACAAGGTCTAGCGAACGAGAGGGTGGGTTTGCATCTGCGCACATTTGCCCACTTAAATATATTCCCGCGCTGATGACCCCTGGCTTTCAAAATGGATTGTCGATGTAAGCCCTGCGGCGATGGAGACTGGTGGTGGGGATTTGGCCTGGTGAGGTTAGTCCTTAGCTGGCTCTCTGCACGTAGGCGGCCAAGTGGTGATGGTCGTTCCAGGGCTGAGTGGAGACGGAAGAACTGGTTCGGCAGCTCGCTTGGTGACAGAGCAGCCTTATTTAGGATAGCACTGCTCTCCCCAATCCGGGGAGGGGCCTAGAAAATGTGGCCTAAACAAAGCCCGTCTCATCTTACACCAGACAGCAAACCGCGGCTGTCTGTACACCATCCTAAGCGGTCGAAAGAAACGTAATGAAGTCAAATCTTTTTATATTGCTGCTTGGAATGTGAGAACATTACTCGACAATGATAACAACTTATGCCCTGAGCGAAAAACTGCTCTTATAGCACGTGAATTGCGCGCGGTACAATGTCGACATAGCTGCAATCAGTGAGACGCATTTGGCGGAAAGCGGTGAACTTAGTGAGGTTCTGGGTGGATACACATATTACTGGATAGGCAAACCTGCCGCGGAGCGCAGTTCCAGTGGAGTCGGCTTTGCGATTAGAACTAATATCGCGAAATCACTTGTTGAGCCCCCAAAAGGCATTAATGACAGGCTCATGACATTGAGACTGCGCATCGCAGCGGGCAAATATTTACATCTCGTAAGTGCCTATGCACCCACTCTGATCTCAACAGATGATGTCAAAAATAAGTTTTATGACGACTTGCGCACAGTTTTGCAGCAGATACCACAGTGTGACAAAATGATTTTGCTGGGTGATTTTAACGCGAGAGTGGGTACTGATCACTTTGCCTGGAGGATGTGTTGGGAGGCATGGCTTGGAAAATGTAATTCCAATGGCCAGGATCTTTTGACGTTGTGTGCACAATTTGAGCTTAGTATCACTAACACATTTTTCAGGTTACCAGACAAGTACAAGACATCTTGGATGCACCCCCGATCTGGTCACTGGCATCTTCTTGACTACATCATGGTTAAAAGACGTGACCTAAAAGATGTACTTATTACAAGAGCGATGCGTGGTGCTCAAGGCTGGACAGACCACCGGCTTATTAGATCCAAGATAAGGTTCACCTACAAGCCACCGCGCAGAGCAGAACACAGGTCCCAGCGAAATTGGCCTGCTCAAAACTTATCCATGATGACGAGCTTCAGCTCCGACTTGACACCGAGTTTCAGAACGCATTCATTGATGATAGTGCAGCTATTGATATAGATGCTACATGGAGTGCGTATGCTAGCTGTCTGCACGACGTCTCTACTAAATTCTGGGTAAACTGCATAAAAGTAATCAAGACTGGTTTGATGAATCTGATGCAGAAATACGAAAACTGGTAGAAGACTCCAGACACGCTTTGCAACATTCCGTCAACAATGAAGAGCGCAACTTAGTGCAGTGCAAACTAAAAGCTAAAGTACGATTAGTCAAGGACAACTGGTGGGTGCGCAAAGCGGAGGAGTTGCAGCATTTGGTCGACACCAACCAAACTGCAAAATTTTTTGAAGGCCTTAAGACCGTGTTTGGCCCGTATTGCAGGAAAACAGCCCCAATCTACTCACGGGATAAGTCCAAAAAAGTGACAGATCCTACAGAAGTTCTTCTTCGGTGGGAAGAACACTTCAGTGAAGTGCTAAATCCAGGTAATCAGGAGCTAGAGCTTTTATATATTGAGTCACTTGAAGTTAAACCACCTAAGTTGGAGCTTGACGACCCTCCGTCCTACGCAGAATTCATACGGCAGTGAATAGACTAAAAAATGGCAAGTCACCAGTGTAGATAGTCTACCTTCTGAAATATTCAAATACGCTGGTCCCAACATCAAATCCAGACTATATGACCTCATCTTGGAAATCTGGAACACAGAAGTAATACCTCAAGACTGGAAGGATGCTACCATCATAAAACTGTTTAAGGGTAAAGGTGATCTATCAGATTGCAGCTCTTTTAGAGGCATTGCTGCTGTCTGTAGCAGGTAAAGTTCTCGCGCATATTATCAACCGGCGCCTTAACTCGCTAGCCGAGGATCTCCTTCCCGAAAGTCAGTGGTTTTAGACCTAACAGAGGCACAGTTGATGCCATCTTTGTAATAAAGCAGCTTCAGGAAAGAGCCTAGAGCAACATCAAGACCTTTATATGTGTTTTGTCGACTTGGAAAAGCGTTTGATCGGGTACCAAGATCTGCCCTCTGGTAATCTTCAGAAATCTGGCTGTCCACCGAAATTCGTCAACTTAGTGCGCCAATTCACGAAGGCATGACGGCTCGTGTACGCCATGATCGCGACTTCACCCGTAATTTCAAGGTCACAAGTGGCGTGAACAAGGCTGCGTCATGGCTCCAACGCTGTTTGCTGTTACTTTGCTGCGGTTTGAGTGATGCTTTCAGAGACTGTACGACCAGATCGTTTGAATACACGCATGGATAAAAGCAGTTTCAATCTCTCTCGCTTTAGTCCAGACGCAAAATACAAACAACCTCTGTCCTGGAAGTCCTGTATGCTGATGATGTCTGTCTTATGGCCAGTAGCTCGGCTAAGTTGCAAGAATATCTTGATAATTAGACAAGTCGTGCAAGAAATTCGGTCTGGTAATCAGTGCGTCAAAAACCCATTTTTAAACAGCCTGCTAGAGCAAACCTGTGCCCGACGATGCAGTTTGCTTTCAGGAAAGCCTCTAGAGGAGGTGCACACCTTTAGATACCTGGGGAGCTTGGTGCGTACTGACAACCGTCTTGAGTCTGAGATATCTGCACGCATAGCGAAAACGGCTGCTGCTTTTGGCAGGCTTAATCAAAGAGTATGGCGGTCACATGATCTCAAGCTTCACACCAAACTACCCGTGTATAAAGCAATGATTTTACCTTTGCTTTTGTATGCCTCGGAGACATGGTGTCTGTATAAGGTGATATATAAACGCCTTGATACCTTTCACATGAAGTGTCTCCGGTACATACTCCGGCTGAGATGGCAGGATTGTGTGCCTAACTCGGAGGTTCTGCGCCGAACCCGGATGACCGGAATGGAAAGTTTACTGATTAGAGGACAGCTGCGTTGTGTGGTCACATAGTCGCATGGAGGCGTCTAGACTGCCGAAAATTGCCTTCTATTCAGAGCTTAGCTCAGGTAAGCGCAAGCAGGCGGGCAATACCTGCTTATAAGGATGTGCTTAAACGCCACCTTTAGCGAGGCCTGTCAAGTGATTCGTGGGAGGAGCTTGCAACACGGAGACCGGAGTGGCGAAATGCGGTCAAAACCGGCATTGACTTATATGAGCGATCGCGTCTTAAAGTTCTTGATGCTAAACGCCAACTCCGTAAAACCCTTCCCAGGCCCTCCTACAACTATACATATAATTCCAGTGGCCAACTTTACTGTGCAATTTGCAACCGCACTTTTTTGACAAAGTTTGGTTTTGCAAGTCATGTCCGAGCTCACATTCGAAATTCAGACTGACAGGGTGTCGCCGTCGACGGATACGTCTGGGAGGACATCATCATCATCATCACTTTAGCGATGAAGTCCCCCATAACAACATTGTAGAAGGTCGAAGTTGTGCCATGTATGGCTCTGGAGATATCCACATACACGGCTTCAACCTCTTCGTCAGAGTGTGACGAGGACGGCGCATATACCTGTACCACCTTCAAGGAGTACCTGTCGGTGAGTTTAAGTACAAGGTACGCTACCCGGTTCGACCCACTACTGATTTCTACAACGTTGCTGACAAGGGACTTGTGAACCAGAAAACCGACACCACTCTGGGAAACCCTATCACCTTCACGGAAGTAGAGCAAGTTTCCCGAGTCCAAGGTCATCGTGTCCTTCCCCTCTCTTCGGACTTCAGATAACCCCAGTATGCACCAGTTAATATGACTTAGCTCTTCTTCTAATTCGGAGAGGTAATGGTCCAGCTGTATCGTACGTCCATTGTACGTAGCCAAATATAGTTTTTTGTGGCAGCTTACCGTAACCCGGGGATTCTTCGCACCCCCCGCCCCACCGTGACCGCCACCGCTGCCGTGGTCGGGAATAGTGGGGCTGCCGGAAACTGGGGGCGGATTTTGGTTGGCGCTGCTCAGGGGGTTAATGCCCGTAGTCACCACGTGGTGAACCAGTACGCAGGATGGCGCTGCTGCCCACCATCCGGTATAAAATCCCTTAGTCGGCTCCTACGACACCCTCGGGAGGAGTAGGGGTGGGGACACATGTATTCTATTCTGCCGTCCCCACACGGCAACGGATGTTAATGTTAATGAACTTCAATAATGTTTTCTGTATAGGCTTAATTTAATATTATTCCTTATATTAAAAATTATGTTACGATTATATTACTAAAAATTACCTAATCATTTGAATGTACCTTCAAGTAACAAAGTTATCCATTAAAATAGCTTTTCTATTTTTCCTGTAAACTTCTACATTTATGATTGCGACTTTATCTGTGGTGAGTGCTAATTATTCTTAATTAAATAAAATGTTGACTGTGCAAAAGAATAAATATGAATGTTTACTCATATGGTACCGCAAGCCGCTCACTAAAGATTTCAACTTATATAAAAGCCCCCACAAAATCAGTCTTAGTATCAAACAGATAGTCTCTCTCTCTATTCACGAGCCCACATTTATTTTCAAAATGTTCAAACTTACTTGTTTCCTTGCTTTGATGTCACTCATTGCCTTGAGCAGTTGTCAGAGTAAGTATTTTATAAATTTACCATTTTTTTACCTTAGAATAAGTTCATAGAAACTTGCCTGGAAGATTTTGACATTACGGCTTCATTTCATTTGCTTCCGATATGTAATAGTATAATCTGACCGATCGATATTATAAGAAGTAAGTTTACAGTTAAAATAAAAATAAAAATAGCTCATGCCTTGGTCCCAGAGGGGTAGGCAGAGATGATGGAACGCTACTTTGCCCGGTCCTGACATACTTCCCTACCTTCATTCACATCCATAAATCTTTATATACAAACTATTTTATTCCTTTTACTTGGGACCCCAGCCTTCTGAAGGACTTAAGGTAAGTTCTTCTGGGTCGTCCCTGGCTCGTGTATCCTTCCACATTCTCACAATGTGCTCCAATAGTCCATACCATCCTAACATGTCTCTTTCTTCTTTTGAACTACATCTACATTCAGACCACACTGTTGTCTAATAACAGCATTAAACCGTTAAAATATCTTCCAGATAAGCATTTAAAGCATTTTAAAAAACCTTTCTGCTGAACACAGGTCTCTTCAATTGTTGCGTTCAACGGTTGCGTTTTCGGGCTTTTATGTATGCAAAATGTTGAACTGATTGTATAGCATACAGTTTATGTACCAATGACATATTTTTTTGTGGTCAATTCTCTCACCTGATGGTAAGTGCTACACCACTTCAGATGCAGGTTTGGCGGAAATGAATGACAGTAACTGTCATTATTTTCCACCAACGTTGCCCTGTATCCATCACCCGAGAAGACAGATTTTAGGTCTCTAATACCTTGTAATTTAACAAGATACAAAGCCCTCATCGCGGAACACAGAAGTGTAAAACACTTATTTCACGGGACGATATCTGGCACTGCCGTGGTACCTTTGGGTGACTCAGTAGCGAGTCTATCACCAATTTAACTACGTTTAAAAAACGTTTTGGCATAGTGCAACTGTTGGTAGTCTTTACTTTTGAGTATACGGAAGAGAAGAAGTGTTATGGTATCCATGATAACATACTCGCAGCGATGCTGATTGGACACAAACTTATTGTAAATCGTAAAATTTTCATTATGAAAGTTTTACTTACCTTTAAATTAGCTGACTAAATTACTGTATTTAAAAATAGAATTATGTCTACCATATATGCTTCACGAAATCCCTCAATGGTTAAAATTATAACTTAATGAACGCTTTTTCTAGCAGTTCGTGATAAATCCAGCCTATTAAATGTCTCACCCCTAACTAAAGGTAATATTTTTATTTCTAATAAAAATCTATTTCTTTTTAAGGTTGCTCCAGAACCAGCGGTAACTGCCCGACAAAAGTCACAACGTATGTATACTTTACACTTTAATATACAATTTGAATAATAATTATACCTGTAATAATGAATGAGCGCCAATGTTGCAAAACAAAAGAAGTACAAAACAACTGTGTTAACTATTCATCACACTTCTAAGGGCTAATGCAGATAGATCTGCAGTAGCAAATGTATCATCATCATCAGCTCATTAAACGTCCCCACCGAGGGGCACGAGCCTACCCGTATAGGGTGATTAGGCCTTAGTCGTCCACGCGGGCCTAGTGCGGGTTGGACGACTATAAGTAAATGTATCATTATATATTAATACTCGTATGCACATCGAAATATCAAATAGCCTAGAATTTACCTTCTCTAGTTTCATGCCAAAAATGCTGAACGAAGGCCTCTCCAAATGATTTCTACGACTGATACCTAGCAGTCGACACCCATCTGCTACATGCCACCTTAACCAGATCATCGATCACTCCAGGAAGGGAACACACTACGTTTGTTTCCGGCTACGTGGACACTACTCGTGAATCTTTGCGTCCCATCGGCCATCGGTTCTACGCACAATGTGCCCTATCCACGGACACTTCAACATGCTAATCTTATGGGATTTGTAGGTCACTCTAGTTCACCTACGGATGTCCATGTTCCAGATCTTGTCGCTAAGGGTAGGCACATAACTATGTTAGGGTATTAGTCGTTAATATCCACTTAATTTGCATTGGACCCGCGTGGTAGAATACAATAAAATTTCCTTAATGCCATGGCGTATAATGGTGCGTTCTCATAGCGTGTTTTATCACACGCCGCGCTGTGAATGTCTTGGCACCACCCGTGTTAATTTATAAGAGCCCGCGCACTGACGCGACACGCCTTTGAAGCTACCGACTTAACGGCGTGCTATTCGTTTTAAGTCGGTAACTTGAAAGCCACGTGCAGAGCGAGCG